>LJSK01000073.1:0-35994 GCA_001299535.1 Leptomonas seymouri
TGCTATTACTATCACTTATTATTATTATTATTATTATTATTATTATTATTATTATTATTATTATTATTATTATTATTATTATTATTGTTATTGTTATTATGTGCCATTAATATTTATTAATATTATTCTTATTGCTGCTATTGTTATTCCTCAGCCATGACTTTCTTGGTCAATTAATTAACACATTTGTATTAAAAGTATCATAAAACAACAACAACTACTACTACAACAGAGATGATACTTTCTCGTAAATGTATGTACTTATGTATGAGTGTGTGTGTGTGTGTGTGTGTGTGTGTGTGTGTATGTGTGTATGTATACATGTATCAATTTGTATATATATTTCGCGCCAAGTTTCCGATTTGGAGTGCTTTACCAAGCGCAGGTAAGATATCAATAATAATAATAATAATAATTATCATTATAATTCAAGGCTTTATGAAGGCGATTTTCCCATCGTTTAAGCTCATTTTAAATAATAAAACATCTAAGCTTTTTTTGTTCCTTATGATAGCATTTGTTGCTTTTCGCCCTATGCTTCATATTGTTTATTATATATATTTATTGCGTTGGATCGGAAGCTGCGTATTGATCTCCCCAATTTTATTCTGCTTCTCTTTGCTACTCTCTTCATTTGAGCAGAAGTAGAACTACAGCTCACACTGACTTCCTGCACAATATACACCCACCCTTTAACAATGGACGGCCGTCTTGTGCAGACGTCTTGCCGCACCGCCGATTTTGCCTCTGTGGAGGCAACTCTGCGCGAGTGGAGTGATGTAGAGGCGGTCGGTTCTTTCCGCGAGAAGAACAACAACAAGAAGGACATCACAACCGTGTTTGTGACTTTTCGAGACGAGGAATCGGCAAAGGCTGCAAAGTCAAAATTAGATGCCATTCCTGGGATAGTGGATCCTTCGCAGCACGATGAGGATAAGACAAGTCAAAGTAAAAATAATCAAAAGAAAAACAAGAATCTTGCTGCTGAGTTTCTGAAATTTGAATCGTACGAAGATAAGAAGCGACCGGAGGCGAAGAAAAAGAGCGAAAAGGCTTCCTGCGAGGCACAAGCTACAACGACAAAAGCTCGCGGTGGGCGCGGTGGCCGTGGCACTGGGCGTGGCGGCCGTGGTGGGCGTGGCACTGGACGTGGCGGCCGCGGCGGCGCCGCCAATAACAATAGTCACAATAACGGCAATGGCAACGGCAAAGCCAACGATGGTGGTAGCAGAGGTAACTGTGCCGTGCGTGGACGCGGTGGAATGCAACAGTACCACCACCCTCGCCTGCCACCTTTCGAAGCGAACGTTGCATTCGTTGACAACGTACCTTTCGGTACGCCTAATAGCTATATCATGGAGCGTTTTTCGACTTTTGGACGCATTTTGGATGTTAACCGTTTAGAACTGATGGTCATGATTTGCTACGACAACCCAGAATCAGTGCAACAGTGCATTCAACATATGAATGGTGCCAAGATTCACGATAATGTGATTACTGTGAGCAGCGGCACTGTGCGGATTCCTGGCAACATTGCGGTCCAAATGGGTATTTAAGCAAGTAGTATACACACGGTAACGAATTTTTTTTTTAATTTTAAACAAAAATTCAGATAAACGTTTTTTGTTTTCACTTTCGCTTTAAAAGTACTGTCACTTAAAACATAAAACGAAAGGTACATGAAATAATACATATATATGTATATATGTATATATATACGTTGTGCCGAAGTTGTGAGAGGATATAGAGTTATCTGCTGGCGACAGGCGCAAGCTGCGTGTTGCGCAGGCTGCTAATTTGAGTTAC
Organism: Leptomonas seymouri; assembly: GCA_001299535.1. Lineage (NCBI taxonomy): Eukaryota > Euglenozoa > Kinetoplastea > Trypanosomatida > Trypanosomatidae > Leptomonas > Leptomonas seymouri. Next base: position 1,807 of record LJSK01000073.1, read on the forward strand.
ATTTTTGAATACTGAGCAACGATGCAGCCCCCTTTTACGCCAAACAGACAGTCTGCAGTGGAATATTTTTTTCCCTGCATAAACTGTATTAAGTTGTGCTTCGAAAGATATCAATTTTTTTCTTTCTGGACTGTTATTTCTCGTGTTTGATGATACATTATTTTTCTCTGCGTCTCATATTTCTTGATCTTTCATCTTTCATTACACCTTTTATTAACATTCGGTGTTCTTTATGCATTTACTATACTATCACGACCTCGCTGGGTTTTCAGATTAAAAGCTATGCGTCGTAGTGCAGTGTTTCTTGACCAGACTACTGGTCCGCACAAGGCGTACAAGTACACTTACATGCCGGACCCAAGAAAGTTAGCGCCTATTGAAACCACGATGCGAACGGAGGTGCTTCCAGTTGTGATTCGTCCGCCAACCTCCTATGTTCCCAACCACGAAGTTTTTTTAGAAAAGTGTGATATTCATCGTCTTGCGCCAACAAGTGATTTCAAGGCGACATTCAAGGACTGGAATGATCTCATGACTTGCAGCAAGAGGGAGCTCCGCACTCGCGGTGTCCCGGTGATGACGCGCCGCGCAATTCGTGCGGCTGTTTTAGCATTTCAGAACGGCAATCCTCCGGAGCGGTTTGATACCAAAGAAGAATGGTTATACTACAAGCAGTTCAAAACAAAGGACTACAGCTACCGTGTGATTCCGGAACTTCCGGAAAAGTACCGTCCGCATCAGAACGGTATTGACCAAGCCCCTGTTCCTGACTACATCGAAATTAATCAGATGCCGGAATGGGCGGTGAAAGAGGAGAAGCGTCTCGCTGAGAAGATGTCTTACTCCTAGCCAGCTGTGTTGCTCACATGCGTTTTCCCTCTTCTCTTTGTTTGTTGACTCTATAGTCACCCGGCGAGAAGCGTTACTGAAATTTGAAAAGAAAAAGAGATGCTCACTGGATTGTGTAATTATTGTAGCTGCTTTCGACTGTCAATAAATAATTAACACTGACGCATTGGATTCCTAGAAGTCTACGTAGTCTGTTATGTGTATTCTCTGAGCGTCATACTTCGCTGCAATTCAATTAGGGTCATAGTAATGTTTAAAGCGATTCAAAATTGAATGGCTGCCCGGATGCTTTTTTTTTTCAATGTTCTGCTAAAAGGTTCACTCTTTAGCTTGTCTTTCCCCCTTTTTCTGGCTTTCATTATATCTTTTTTTTTTGTTCTACCATGAAAGCAAATACAAAGGATAATATTTTCCAATACAGAGTTCTTTAAAGGCTCATACACGAAGTAAGGCAGCTTACAGAACCATGCCGTCTTCAAAGGAGGGCAGCTCCCCGTATGAGAGCGACAGCGATATCTCGGAAATCGACCCGGAATCTGACATCTTGGCACCCGTTCAGCGCCGAATTGAGGAGCAGCTGAGAAAGCACGTACAGGAAGTAACGCAGCAGCTCCATGAAACAAATAACGAGCTGTCCAGCGTTGAAAAAGAGCGTGAGACTTGTGGTGTTGACCTGTACAATGCCCAGCAGCATCTAGCCAAGCTACAAGAGACCTTCGAGACCTACCATGAAAAACATACGTCTATCCAGCAACAGCACGAAGAAAAGCTTCGCGCGCGAGAGGAGCTGTCGTCCGCTGCGGACAGCGCGCAGAAAAAGGTGGATGACATGCAGAGGCAGCTCAGTCGCTACCAAGATGAACTCGCCAAGCTGACAGAGACACTCGCAAAAGTGGAGCGCTTCAACGCCGAACTCAAGGATGAAGTGGAGCTTGAGCGCCGTGCCGCCCACAAGACTGAGGACGACATTACCAACCTTGAGAAGGCGAAGCTGCGGCAAGATGCTCTCATTCTGTCTTTGCAGGAGCGCATTAAGGTGCTCGAGAACGAGAGTGCCTCGCTGAATGAGCAGGTGAGCGGCCAACGCGATGAAACGAAACGGGCCCGTGAGACGTTGGCGGATGCCATGTCCGAGATGGAGGCCATTGTTATGGAAAAGAAGCAGCTTGTTCAGCAGTGGCGAAGTTCTTTGATCGGGATGCAGAGGCGTCAGGACGCCGTCAAGAAAACGGAAGAGGCGTTGCAGCAGCAGAAGGACGACCTGTTAGTACTAGAAAATGAAATCACTGGCTGCCGGCGTGACGTCCGAGCCGCCCAAGTGGAGAACACGAAGCTGACAGAGTTCATGTCGCGCATCGACAACGAAATTGTCATCTTGGAGAAGCAGATGGATGGATTACTGGCAAAGAAGGAAGAAAGCACCCAGACGTATGCTCTCTTAGAAAAGGCCATCGCCAGCACCACCGAGGAAAGAAAAGCTATAGAGTTCCAGTTCAAGGGCAAGTCTGCTGTCCTTTCCGACGTGGAGAAGCAGATTGCGAAGCACGCGAAAGCGATTGTGGATATGGAGAACGAGGTGCTGGTGCACCTGAGCAAGCAGACAACGTTGAAGCAAGAGAGTCAAGGTTCTCTTCAAGAGGTGCAGAGAATCAAAGATTTGATTCGGGCCAAGGAGCAGCAGGTAGCGCAGATGGAGAATGAGCTGGCACGAATCCGTGTCGATGCGTTGCAGTCGAAGGCGTACAACGAAACGCTTGCGACGACGCTGGCGGACCTCGAGGAAGATTTGCAGTCGAGGAGCACCATGATTGAGCGAATGCAGGCCGATATTCGTCGCCGCAACGACGAGATTGATCGCAAGCAGAAGCAACTGGATCAGCTTAACCACCAGTACGAGCAAATTTTAGCTCTACAAAGCGATGCCCACGGCGAGCATGTCGGACCACTGGAGGCGACAATTAACAGTCTTTCCAAGGCGATTACGACAAAGTCCAGCGAGAACGAGGCGCTTCAGCAGGAGTGGATCCGTCTCCAGACGGAGCTGGTCAACTACACCAACACAATGAATGACATCAACGACGCCATCCTCGATGCACAGGCGAAGGCTACCATTCTCTCCCAGAAGAAGGATCGCCTTTTGTCCAACATCAACGAAAGGCGGCAGCAGATTACCCTGCTGCAGAACAAGTCGAACGCGATGCACCTTGAAATGAAGCGGGTGAACACGCTACTGAGCCAGAACAACGGTGCGCAGCTGGTTGCAGCTGACGACGTCTTTCTCCTCGAGAATGACCTTGTGCGACGGCTGGAGGAGAAGAAACGCGAGGCGATTCAACTGGAAAAGAAGGTTGACGACACGCGCCAGAGCAAGTCGGACGTTGTGGAGCAGATTCTCGCGTGCGAGCGCGACATCATGTTCTGGGAACGGAAGTTGCAGGTTGCCCGTGAGACCGAAATGGCACTCGATCCCACCATCGGCCGGGCAGAGATTGAGAAGATGAGGAAGGAGATCCTCTTTATGGAGCAGCGCATGACGCAGCTGCAGCGGGAGCAGAAGTTTCTCATTGAAGAGATGCAGAAGCTGATTGATCACCGCGATGTTATTCGCACCAAGGGTAAAGCTGTGACTGTCGCCGCGCAAAAGAATAAACACGGTGCTACCCGTCTAGCGGTTGAGAAGGAAAACACTCGCCTTTTTAAAGAGCTCAATGCGAAGCGGCAGGAGTCGCGCAAGAAGGAGAAGCTCATTAAGGAGAGCTTGGCGGAGATGGAGCGTACCGCTGCGGAGGTGGACCGCACCCAGCATGAGATTCAACAGTTAGATAAGCAAATTGAAGATCTGCAGGGGCAGATTGCAGCTGCTCAAAAGGAGCGAGAGCGTGCCGAGGGTGAAAAGCGACTCCGCCAAAGCAACCTTCAGCGCCTGAAGGAGGGTGAGGCCGGCACGTATCGACTCTCTTGCTATCCTGAGGAGTCTGCGACGGAGACGGCGCGCTTGGAGGAGGGCAGGCGGGCTGTCGTGAACATTATGCAGGAGTTGTCTGGTCAGTTTCCTGACCTTGCCCCGTTGCTGCAGAATCTCATGACTGGCGTCTAGGGAAATAGAATCACAGGCGCCAAAAAAGCCTCTTTGAATGTGACGGCTTTCACAATACTTTATCTTTTCTGCTTTACATTTACGGAGGGTATGTAGCTGATCTCTTCACTTCTTTATTGTTGCTGCTTTCCCCTGTTGGTTGTTTATTCTATGCGATAGACGATGTACACTAGTGCATTTACTGATGTTTATTTCAGAGCATGCTTTTTTTCTCTTTTTTCTCGTTTGCCTTCCCATGATAATTTTAATTGAAAACTACTGGTAGGCGAAAAGACATGAGGGGTGCTGTGCTTCAGTTATGGGACGCTGCGTTCTCGTTGCACAAAGCTTATATTTCCTTGTATTTCGAGCGTTAAAGTTGACGCCGTACCTCCCTTACACACAAAAGAACGCAATGATGGCGAGACAATGCTCGACGTTCATTTGCCTCGTTTTTTTTTTGTGTGTGTGCCAACTACTATTTTGCCGAGTCCCTGACTCCGGTACTTGCCCTTCCCACAACGCTTCTGAGGGCTTTCAGCCCGTCAATTAAATTCGCCTTTTCACGGTACTTCGTTCTGTTTGTTCTCCTTTCTCTTGCCCTTTGCTTTTGTTTTCGGCTTGGCGCTCTGCCCTTTTCCGCGATGCACCGGTGGCACCCCTTAAAAACAAAAATACGATAGAGATTTTTCAACTGTGGTTGGTGAGCTTTGCAAGTTCATTGGATCGCCCTTCATTGTTGTCGTTGTGCCTCTCGCTACTACGGTTTGTACTTCGACTGCTACGCGTCTTTTTTTTCCTTTCCTTTCAGCTTTTCTTTTTGTAATGTGCTTGCCTTTTACTAAATGGTAATAGTCCTCAGAGAACGCGTAAAGAATGCTGGGCGGAGTAAATGACGTTTTGACACCATGGACGTCATCCCGCATTCTGCGCATCATGGAGGCTGCCTCTGCCGCACATTCAGTGGGCAGAGGTGGTGGCGACCGCGCTCTGCCAGGGCCCACAGACGATGGAGCCATGGCCATGGAGAGTCTCTTGCGCCTGTCTAATCAACATCCGGACGTAGCGAGCCGCGTGATGGCAGCTCCCTTGTTTGCGCAGCGGCCCCTCGTCGAGTCGATGGAGCCCGCTTCAAACGCGGCACCCTCATCGTCGTCATCTCTGTTTTACGCAGACGCTCATCGTATGTGCCTCCATACGTTGGAACTGTGCCGAGCAGGGTGGAAGCATCCAGATGCTACAAAGACAAGTGAGGAATACGAGGAAAGCGTGACGGATCGACCACCTGCATCTCTGCCCCCTTCAAAGCCCGATGTGGTGCCGGCGGGTGTGTCTCCTTACACGATGGCAACCGAGCTAGAAGAGGTGGCGTTCGCTGCTGAGTTCGTTGAGCCGTGCCTGCGCGGTGAGTTTCCGGATGTGAGAGCTGTTGTGCACCACAGCCTACCAGCTGGCTGTACTTCGCTGCTGCGCCGCTCCCAAGACGATCTTGCAAAGGACGGAAAAGGCACCAGGGTCATCAACGCGGTTCAGCGCGTCGTACAATCCCTTTTGCAGGTGCCTGCGGTGTCTTACAAACAACCGCTGGATGGGGAAGGGATTCCAGCAACAGGTCCTTACTCGTCCATCCGCCTGAACCTGACGCGGCCAGCAACTGCGGCACCTTCGCATGCGCTACTGTGGCCATCCCTTCCTCAGCCCTCTACTGTACCCATCGGGGCATATGGGCCACCAACACACAAGGCTTTTGACGAGACCGCGGTTGCTCACACGTTTACAGAGACAGAGATCAACGATCTTCACGCGTTTCTCTACGCTAAACCTCGACCATTACAGGTCTACAGCAAGGCCGAAGTTCAGGCGCGACGACAGCATGCAAGCCTCTACCAGTGTCGTAGCGCGATGCTGTCTGCGGGGGTTGGGGCTGGGGCGGGCCCGTTTGTCGGGCCCCGAGCCACAGCTGCCGGCGCCTCTGCCTTGCACGCAGCGCCGCAACGCAGCCAAGCGCGCGCATCTCGTGGAGCAGACGGTGAGCACGACGGGTGGTCCGCGTCGTCGGGGTGGAGCTCGAGCAACAGCACCCAGCGCAGCGGCGAAAGTGAAGCAGAGGAGGAGGAAGGTAATTCCGAAAACCGGAAAAGTGCTAGAGTACCTGATCGTGCGGCTGACGCGACGTTGCTGCCGCAGCGCACGGCCGTAAAGGAGGAAGAGTTACCAGCTATAGACGAAAGTGTCCCTCCGACGCGTCCACTTCCCAATCGCACTTGGATCGAGGACGACGGTGACTTGGTGCTGGAGAACGGAAAAATATTTGTACGAAAGCGTAAGCTGAAAAAACCACCACCACCGCTCCCGTTGCCGACGATGGTGCGTGGCTCCGTGTTGAGGCAGCCCAAGCAGACGACACCAATCCCCGAGGCAGTCGTGGCGGCCGTGGAGGAAGAAGAAGCAAACGCGATTGTACAGGATGTGAAAAGAAGCCTCAAGGGGGAGCACATCGCGGAGGAGGGCATTGACTTGAGGGAGGAAAGGGAGCTTCCAGCAACTCGGACGAGAGGCGCAGCCGCCAAACGAGAGCGTGCACAGGACGACGGCAGCGACCAAGGTGTACAGCCTTCCACGGGCAAGCCACGCAAACGCGCTAAGCGTACAGGCGCGAAGAAAAGTACTGGGAAGAAAAACTTCTCTGAAGATCAAAAAACACCATCCACGGCGGTTCTCAACACGACGAATGCGCCACTTTTGTCGGAAAGCGAAATGCTGGATTTCGTCAAGCGTCTCCCCATTTCCGACAGCCTCAGGCATGCACTGCTGATTGGCGTGCAAAGCCCTGCCAATGCTGAAAAGGAAGAGTCTTGGGATGCGGGGGAGGACAGTGCAAGCAGCAATGCGAGCGAAAAGTAGCGTGCTTGCTTGGCAGGCAGCCTACGCTCCACTGTAATGCCCTACCTGTCTCGTACTCACATAGATGCAGTAATTTCACATAAATGGTATTCTATTGGATGGCTTGTGAAGTTGGATGTACCGCTGCTGCTAAGCAACGGCGACGCAAGCTTTTCTTCCATAGATAGAACGCAAGCAACCCTGGAGGAGGGAAAGAGAATACGTCCGCGACACTCGCGCGCTACTCCATTTGAGCTGCATCTTGTGACAACTTTAGGGCTGGCTTAAAGGAAGGTAAAGGACTCGTTAGAACTTTAACGTCACGGAGTGTCCTTTAGTTTCACTTCCTTTGTAGCGTACTTTGATGGGCAGTTGCCAAAGGACTTCTGCTCTGCTTCTCTGGCAACGGTCGGCTTTCCTTCTTTTGATGCATTCTCCCTCTCTTCCCCCCTTCTATCCGGCGCTCATGTGAGAGAAACGCTTCGGTGAGAAGAGGCTTCTGCTATATCCTTCCCCTCTTTTTTTTTTTTTCACTGGGGAAAGCAGCAAAGGTCTCCTGTACTTTGACTTTTGCTTGACAGCGGCGATAACTCACTCTTTGAAGCACACGGCCCCTTTTAACCTGCATCTGCATATTTTTGCTTTATATCATGAATGACGGATTATGGGCGCCGTCTACGGCGTCCTCAACGGCCAGTATCCTAGATGGCAATGCGATGGAGGAGCTTATGTGCCGCAGCTTGGAAGACAACGTCTACAGCGTGCAAGGGTTCTGGCTCTGGCAGGCCCGCTCAGTACAGCAACGTCGTCAACGTGAGCAGAGCCGACGCAGACCTCGCAGTGAAGTGGACTTGCTGCAAAGAGAGGCTTTGACGGCATCGGAAGCCGGTAGTCCCCGCAACCAGGCCGAGGCAACCGCAAAGCAGCACGCTGAGGAGGTAAGGTCGTACGTCTCTGCGTTGCTTCACGCGACGGGCTATCCATTCCCAGTACCCTCAGACGCCGCGAAAAAGGTGACGGAGGGGAAGAAGGACGCCATTTTGGAAGATACAGCGGCGAAGGATGGGCTACCGGAAGGGTCTGCTCCGGCTGTCCGCTATCTTTCTGCGCCGCTGCCTGCCAAGTCAGAAGCTTCTGAGCTGGAGGTAGACGCCCCCCCTCTGAAAGTGGCGCATGTGGAGAGGTTAGCCACGGCAGCAGCGCTCTCTGCCTCCCCACCGAAAAGCGCACTCGCAAGGCTGGTAGCGAAGGCAAAGGCGCAGCATTGTGGAGTGGCAGAGGGGAACCCAGACGTGGTGGTCGTGCCCGCGCCGAAGTACCCGTCGCTTCCTGAAGAGATCCTAGGCGTGCGGTTGGCTCAGGGCACTTCCTCTTTGCCTCCCTCAGCTGCGCAGAAAAAGAAGGTGCAGTTTGCCATTGCGGTGCACGACAGCGCTGCGAGTGGGCACCGGTCTCGCAGTGAGGCGGAGAGGGAGAGCGACGATGAGGAAGACTTTGTTGTGCAACTACCGGGTCACGTCGCCTCCTCCTCTAGCACTTCATCCCCACAAGATGGCAAGGAGGGAGCATCAACTGTGGACGCAACGCTTGCCGAGGACGCCGTAGCCGCCAAGCACCCGTCGCAGATGACACGTACGGAGTTTCTCAGTCAATTCAAGCGTGCGCCACGCCGTGGTGAGATTGGCCAAACCGCCGAAGACATCGCCGCGGCAGAGAAGCTGGGCTACGTCATGTCCGGCTCTCGCTCCGTCGCGTCGCGCATGTACGTCGATCGCATCCAGCGCCAACTACACGAGCATGAGGCAGCGAAGCTACAGCAGCAGTTCCGCAAGGTGGAGGATGAGCGCATGGACGATCAGCTTGTGCATGGCCTCGCCGACTTCGTCATGAAGAAGAATCTGAGCTAGTGCGCTGAGGTGAAAGGCGTCCTCACTGCTGTTTCGTTGGTGGCTGTCAAGCGAGGCTGCGGTAGCGTCTAGCTGTGGGTGCACAAAGTTTTGTGCCGCGAAAGAAACTGAGAGCGCAGAGAGGGACTGAGAACGTGAGTCGCATCGCGGCCAACGCCGTTCCGTGCATATTAGAAAACAAGAAATCCCTTTGAGTGGAGGACATTCCACATTTTTTGCGTGCGTGTGCATACCGGGGTGCATCTCTCTGGTTCTATGCGGCTTACGTGTCTCGCTACAGTTGTCGCTGTTGCTTTTTTTTTTCTATATTGGGCCGCTGCCTTCTCCTTCCTGCCAGCTAGTGTGGACATCCCAATGTGGAGAAAAACATACAAGTGCACCTAAAAAAATAAAATACTGAAAAAGTCGTTGGCTACCGTCCTGCCGCTTTGGAGCGTCGTGTGCTCTTTGTCTTCTTGTTCCTGCTCTGCGCTAGGTGGTGCACCCTCTCGTTTCTCTACTGCACTGTGCGCTCCTATCACTACGCCAGCTTTCTCCCATTTCACCCCCTTTTTTCACTGCACTGCAGGTCGATAGCACTCCACATACGAACTCACAGAAGCGCAAACGAGGAAAATATGCCTTCGCCTGTCAATTCTAACGACGGAGCTTCACTCAGCGTGGCGACGCTGCCACGCAAAGCGGTGGTGATGGGCTTCGGCACCAAGCTTATCATCGGCCGCTACCCTCTCGACGAGTCCCCCACGCCTTCGCCCTTCAACTCCGTCCTGGTAGAAGATGGACAATTTGTACGTGCGGTGGGGTTCCTGCAAATTCCGGATGGCCCGCTCTGTGTCGTCAGCGCCGGTGACAACAAGCTCATCAACGTGTACAATGTGTCCTCGTGGAAGCAGAACAACCCGCTGGCGATGGAGGGCTCGTCTGATGACGACGAGGGCAGCAGCAAAAATAATAGTGACGCAGCGGTGCACGCCAGTGAGGTGGGCTTCCTGAGCGATGAGCGGCGCCGCGCAACCTCAAAGGATTGCGCCGACGCGAAGGAGAAGAAAGAGCTCGCCAAGGCGGAGTACTGGAAGCCGTCCCACCAGTACGGCCCGCACGCAAAGCGCATCACGTCACTGGCTACATGCGCCGAGGGCACCATCATCTTTGCGGACAAATTTGGGGAGGTCTACCGCCTTCGACTGAGCTGGTCGCCCTCGCACACCATTGAGGTGGACGGAGATGCTGCCAAACCCGCCACGTTTCTGCTGCAGCACTTCAGCATCCTCTCTACGATGTTCCTCACCAGTCCTATCCCGCGCATCGAGGCTGTCGCTACCTCCGAGGACCGCAGCGGCGTAGAATGCCGGCGCCTTTTCACTTGCGACAAGGACCGCCACGCGCGTGTAAGTCGCTACCCGGAGGCCTACATCATCGATCAGTTTTTGTGGACCCGCAACTCGGTGCAGTCGGTCGTCACGTGCGTGGCGGAGATTGCGTACATGGAGGACGCGACGGTGCACGACTCACTGCACAGCGCCCATGCAGAGCGAGTCAACAAGCACAACAAAGCGTTCAACGCACCGTTCTCCTATTACGTGACCGGCACACATGCCGGCGACGTGCACTTTTGGGCGGCGAGGAACAACGTCCCGGTAGAGAGCAACGAGGAGGCCTTCCACCTCATCAGCACCTTCCGCCCTCGCATCGCCGGCGGCGCCGTGGAGGAGTTGGGGGCGGTGGTGGGCATCACTCTCCTGGCAAACAGCATTGACCGCTTCGGCTACCGGCGTCACCCACGAGATACCCCGCGTGGCGTGCTCGTCGCCTACGAGCGCAGCTGTGATGTGTTCTTCATCCCTCTCTACGACAACATGGGTGTCTACGCCCTGCACCCCGCGCTGGTGGAGACCACGCGCACCACCCTGGAGGCGCAGCCCGTTGCGATGGTGTCAAGCAACGACGCAACGGCCTTTGTGCTTAAGCGGGACGGTGCCGTGTCATTTTTGCGTCTGTGCGATGCAACCCCGCCGGCCACGGACAATCCTGCCAAGACGTGCAGCTTCAACGCCAACATCCACGTGGAGTTGAGGGAGACGGACGTGAAAATGCCGTATTTGGAGGAGCGCATCAAGGCGGTCATGTGTGGGCCTGCACCTGCGTCGAGCGATGCTGCAGGGGGGGAGCAAACAGAGCTGGAGGCGCTTGACTTGTCGGCACCGTGGCGCTACGAGGCTGTGGACCCTCGGACGCGCAGACAGGGGAGGGACAGGGAGTATTCGAAAGAGAGCGATCCCGATGAGGAGGACGAGAAAGGAAACACTGGTACAAAGAAGAAGGTGCGCGTGGATGCAGCATAGGCGGCGGCGCTGCCTTGCCTGCTTAGCTCACCTGTGCTATCGTTACATTGTTGCTGCTACACTCGTCTACTCTTGCAACTCATTCATGGGGCTTTGCGCTGCGAGCGCTTTTTGGCTACTTGAGCCTGCCGGCATCTCGCCACATTTTCATTCCCTCTCCCCCATTTTGTTTTCCTGTCGTTCTGCCTCTTCAACGGTGATAGCTCTCTCTTGCGTTCTTTATTTGTCTTGTCATGAAATGGTGCTGGGCGCTGACGCTGCCTGACCGCCACACGATAACTAACTCCAAAGCGCGCGCTACGTAGTGTTTTCCATTTGTGTGTATCTGCGTGTATGTGCGTGTGTGTGTGTGTGTGTGTGATGATGGAAGGCGTTCCCTCCCTCAACGTCATTACAGACATTGAAGTACATACGGACGCATGTGCGTATGGTAAGTGCTCTCTTATATCACGCAATGCGCTGCGTGGATCGGCAGTTCTTATGCCGCTTGGCAAAGCGTCATTTGAAGATATCTCGGTTCCTCGCCGCTTCACTGCTTTGAGGTGTCTTTTTTTAATGTTTTTTTTCTCTTGGTGCTGCGCTTCAGTTGCGGGGGCTGCGGACGGAGAAGACCTAAATGATCACATATTCCTTTTTCACCTTCTTATCGCGGTGGGCAACCCCTCTGTTGTTTTTGGCACTCAGCATATGCAGGATGCTAACGAAAAAAACAAACAGCTGTCTTTGACATTCTTCTGCCCGCTTCTTTTCTCCTCCGTCCTTCTCCATGGTGCGCAAACTGTACGGGTTTCTCTTTCAAACCTCTTTCACCCAACATAAATGCGGGTGCAATATTAAGGATCAACAACACACTCGTATTTTACTTCTAAAGAGGTGCAGACAGAAGGCTGTTATACCTGCGGCAACGTGCCCAAGCTTGCCTAGAATCGTCAGATATGCATCTCTTGGTGGACTCTTGGTAGAGACATATATGCGTATATATTAACCATGGGACAATCACTGAATCCTTTGCGCACCCACGAGGAGGTGCCTGACGACGTCAAGGACACCATAATCCCAGTCGATTACACCCCCGCACCACCTGAAAGCCGCCCCACGGATCATGACGCATGCGAAGACTGCAGGGAGCTTTTCGGATGGTTCTGTTACAGCACCAACTGCGACTGGTGCGGCCGCCAACTCTGCACTCGCTGCTGTCCATCCCGACATCTCTTGGGTGGCAATCCGGGCTGCACGGGATGCACAAACAAGGCTTTTCGCATCCGCCGTGAGGAGATGCTGAACAACCACCTCGAGGACGTGGGGATGCGGCCGAAGCATCCACATTCCCCCGCGATGGGTGTGCCTGTGGCGACTAGCGCTTCACATGCAGCTGCTCAAAAACCGGGAGAGTGTGCGCAGCACAACTGAAGATACCGTTGCTGCATAGGGACTGACAAAGCAGTCTGGCTCCATAACAGTTGCCAAAGCAAATGAGAGAGCCCCTGCTTGTATTACCGGAACTGAAGTCCGCAGTTGGCAGCATAAGCGGCATCTGTTCCCCCTATTTGCCTTCGAGCCTTGCTGGTTGCGCCGTGCTGCTAGCTGGCGGTCACCCCTGCCTATTCGAGAAAATACCTCCGCACTTGCTTGGGTGCGTGCCCTTATTTTTTCCCCGTCGAAGCGCTGTTTGTGGCTCCTCGTTCACCCTGAAGGAAACATGCTCAGAGAGTCTATCTTTGCGTTACTGTGCCGCTTACGCGTATGCGCGCAGCCCATTTGTGATTTGCGTGAGGAAGTGCCCCTCATTACATCTTCCTTTCCTACGGTTGCAAGTGCATAAAATCTCTGATGGGCTACTGTGCGGCAAGTGGGAAGAAGAGTGTGCGTCTGTTGCGGCATAGCTCAGCCGCAGTTTCTTTTCTCCGCTTCTTCAGCGCTCAGGCACCCTTTTTGGGGTTTTGAATAACTGCTTTGTGTGCTAACATCACCATCAAATCTATTAGAAAAATGAAAGGAAATGTCTTTGCTAGCCTTGATGCTAATATCTTCTCCTTTCTCTGTGAGGTTATATGATTGGTGTGTGGAGTTGATAAGGGTACGTTGATAGGCTGGCCGGGGCCGTGAAGTGCTATCGCGAACTTCATCAGCCGCCGCCTTAACTCAACTCTGAAATTTGACGAAAGAGGACACTGTTGAGACTCGGCCGCCCTTCGGAGTTCCTTCCGCTCTGTTCCCGCGCTACCGCTGATCACTGCTGCTTTCTACCACAACTGCTGACACACGGATTCATGTACACATGCTGCTCCATCTTAGCAGCTGCTTACACTGTTGCAGTTGAGTCTGTCTTTCCACCTAATTTGGAAGCAAAAAAACAAAGCTGAGCACTATGAAACTATTGCTGATGATGACCTCCCGATACAGGAAGTTCTTTTGAAACTGAAGACACGAAGGTATGCTAACGCACTGCTCCGCTGTCCTTCGCCGATGTGTGGGCAGATACCGTCTGCTTACCGCTCGACGAACTTTTGCCACCACCACTTCCCACTCCGCGCAAGGCCCAACAGCGTCCCCAAACTACGAGGTGGTGAGCGACCCCACCAGCCCGGTTGGGGTGCGGGTATGGAAGAAGGGTGTTGAGGTGGAACGGACTGCACTCGAGCAACTGCGTTGCATTGCTCGCATGGACCCCCACATTATCCCTGCGCCTGTAGCCGTGATGCCGGATGTGCATGCGGGCATCGGCTGCACTGTCGGCCTCGTTCTGCCCACTGTGCGCGCCATCATCCCTGCCAGTGTTGGCGTGGATATTGGGTGTGGCATGGTCGCTGTGGAGACCTCCCTCACAGCCAACGACCTGCCCGGCTCATTGGAAGATCTGCGTCTCGCCATTGAGCTCCGCGTGCCACACGGCCGCACGCACGGCGGCAATAGTGCTGCAGACGCCGGCGGATGGAGGGGAAATGTGCCCACCAACGTGCAAAAAGTCTGGAGGGACCACTTAGCCTGCGACTTTGAGGAACTCTGCCAGCGCTACGGTGTGCTGGCGAACACAAACCACCTGAATCACCTCGGCACCCTTGGCACCGGTAACCATTTCATTGAGATATGCCTGGACGAGCAGCAGCCCACTCCGCATGTGTGGGTGATGTTGCACTCTGGGTCACGTGGAGTGGGCAACCGCATTGGTTCTATCTTTATCGAGCTGGCAAAGAAAGACCTCGGTGCACAACTGAGCTGCCTGCCCGATGAAGATTTGGCGTACCTGCGTGAGGGGACAAAGCACTTCGATGACTACATCTTTGCTGTGGAGTGGGCGCAGAGGTTCGCGCGGTGGAATCGGCAGGTGATGCGAGATGCCGTGACCGAGGCAATGCGGGAGTGCATTTCCGTGCCGTTCACTGCCACCAAAACCGCGGTAAACTGCCACCACAACTACGTGGAAAAGACGCACATTGTAGTCCCTCCCTCTGATTCTATAAGGAAGGGTAAGGAGAAGTGGGATGATCAGCGTGGTGAGGAGCGATGGCAAGAGGTTTGGCTCACGCGCAAAGGCGCCACCTCTGCAAAGTTGGGCGAACTAGCCGTCATTCCTGGTTCAATGGGTGCTCGTAGCTACGTCGTACGCGGCAGGGGCAACATTGCGAGCTACTGTTCCTGCTCTCACGGCGCAGGACGGCGCTACAGTCGCGGAGAGGCGCGCCGCCGTTTCACTGTTGCTGATCACGCGGCCGCCACGTCTGGGATTGAGTGCCGTAAGGATGACGGTGTGCTGGATGAAACGCCAGCGGCTTATAAAGACATCGACGACGTGATAGCGGCGCAGGAGGATCTGGTGGAGGTCATGGCGGTCCTGCGGCAAGTTTTGTGCGTAAAGGGATGAGTGCCTCTGCTATAAAAATGTGGAGGCATTTTTGGTCCTCTGGCGCAAGCAATTTAGCGTCTTTGGGCCTTCGAGTGCTCAGTTTTCACAAGTGGAATTCCGCTTCCACATATCTGCTAAAAACAAAACCAACGGGCAAAAGGTCATCTCCTCCTTTTCCGTGGACACCGCTCAGCGCTCGCGCACATCGTGGTGGCCTACGAAGGTGCAGTTCAACGGGAAACTCGCAAAGAAAAACAGCAGCAACAAAAGGCAACCTAGTCGCCTCCTCTTCTTGTCTTTCACTCATCGTGCTTGTTGCCTTCTTCTTTCTCTTGAATCTCACCCTCTTTATGCCCCTGGCTTGCTTTTCACTTTTGGCCTCCGAAGTTGTTGGCGAACACTGCTTGCCGGGTGAAAGCGCCATCGACCGAGTGCAGCATTTACACTGGCTTGAAGGCCTTTTTTTGTTGATGGGCTTCATATGGGTTTGGACCAATCAGCTTTGTAAGAGAAGCGAAGTCGGGCGTTAGTTTCTTATCCCCTTTTTCGACCGTTGAACAATGAAGCGCGCTCGTGGAGAGGCCGACGCCGCAGAGGCGCCATCACCTAATGGGCAGCCGTCTCCAGCCCCCTCTTCTGCCGCAAACACCACTACCGTGCCGCTTTCCTCGTCCTCTCCTCATGCCCTCCACTTCGAAGTGATCTACAGCCTTACCTCTCGCCGTAGCGGGTCGTTGGAGGCGGAGCGGGCTGCGGTGCTGTCGCGTCTGCTTGGCTCAGCGGCTGCAGCAGCCTCTTCGACATCTACTGCCGCCTCTCCGCCCTCGACGCTCTCTGCAACAGTGTCGGCAGCGGCCAACGTGGCGGCACTGCTGGAGGATGACATGTCTGTCTGTCTCGGTGGCTACACCCGCGAGCTGGTCTATCAGCAACTGCGGTACAGCAGTGAGGAGGGCTCTCTCTTGCGCTTGTTGACGGTAGAGTTGGTGGCGAATGATGGCCGCACGCTCGTCTTGGCATCTCCTCAGGGTCCTGATAGCGGTGGGACACCGTCTACAACAGCGCTACCACCTCTACTGATTGACATGACGTGTGCGGAACCGAGCGAGGAGGTTGTGGCGTACCCTGCCGACTTGTTGCTGATCCGCTGTCAGCCCAGGAAACCGACCAACAACGAAACAGGGGCGACAGACACCGCAGCTGCTGTGTCCTCTGCAACTGAGGGGGCGACAGGCGCGGAGTTCGTTACCTTCAACGCAGCCATCTTCACCGCACAAGACGTCGATCTCTGGCGGGAGGCGGTGCAAGGCAGCATCGTAGTCGTGGTGCGTTGGCTGTCTGCGTTGCTGGAGCAGCCGCCCGGGCTGGCTCAGCTCGCTTTTCTAGAAGCCTCCGCCTCATCGGTGAGAGCGTCTTCGTCGACGGAAGCGAGGGGCACAAGCGCCGCGACTGCTGAGGGGTGGCGGCGAGCGCTGCAGCTGCCTCTTCTGCTTCGCATAAAGCCAGAGGTAATGCGAAATGCGGATGCGGAGACATTGGACCGCCTTCGTCGCACCATCGCTTTCGCCCTCGAGACAATCCTTCACGTGTTCCTCCACGTCGAGTCGGCCATGCGACTGCCGCATCTGTGCCAGCGATTCTTCTACCTCTTTCTTGCTTCCCCGCTGTTTGTGGACGGTGCGTCGCAGGTGTCGATGCAACTCATTGCAACCGACGCGGTAGCATCAACCCGGCGGTCCATCGCGCGGACGCTGCAGTCATGTCTGGAGGTCGGCCTACAGTACGCCAGCGCCACGGCTGCGCTGATGGCTGATGCGGCCGCGTCCAGCGCCGAGCTGCGCTGCAGTGCTCAGCAGGCGCGCAACGGGTATGAGGTGGTGCTCTCTCGCATTTCCCATGTTTGGTTGCTGCACTCGGCGAGTCTAAAGAGCAAGCGGACTGCGGGAACCACGACGGGCCCAGAGGCCGTGATTTGTGAGGTGCTGGAGTCGGTGGCGGCGAGTGGCGTGCTGCGGCAGGTGCTGCGGTGGGTACAGCTGGAAGAGGACATGCGACGCGCACATGACCACGTCGACAGCGGCCGCACCGGCGACACGGCGGATGCCATTGCCGAGTTGCTTACACCACCGACGCTGCGACAGCTGCAGGAGGGACGCTACTTGCAGGACAGGACCGTTGCCGAGCAGATCGCTGCGCTGCGGCGCACTTACAACCCGTACCTCAGTCATGAGATGCAGCAGTTTTTGAAGGCCACTGCTATCGCTGCGTACGCTGAGTTGTACGGCAGCACTTCTGCGGCGGTTCGCCGCATCACGAAGCTGGCGGAAGGAGCTACAGAGCTGCAGAACCTGGGTCGACTGGACGGTGTCATTGCCGTGCCGCTGGAGACAGTGGACGCGGTGGGCCTACGAACTGGTGGCTTAGCTGAATACTCGCTTACTGAAGTGCAGCAGCACGCTGCCTTTGGACTGCCCGTCTGCCTTAATTTGCGACTGCAATCGGGACATCAGCAACATCAGTTGAGTACGCTAGAGGCGACGCTGAACGCTACCCGCTTCACCAGCGAGCCCGGGGTCTGCAGGGCAGACGCTTCCCTGTTCGCCTACGCCGTGGTGCAGCTCAGCGGACAGTGGATTGCGTTTCCGCTGGTTCTCACCCAGTTGAATCGTGAGCCGCAGCTCGATAAAGACAAGGTGTCAATAGCCAACAGGAGCCAAACGAACGCCACTGGAGCAGCCAGCATCACCGCACACGTCTTGCGGGATGGCGACATGCTGGCGGAATTCGTAACGACGAGCGCCGCAGCCGCTGAAAACGGCCAGGCGCAGGCGTGGGTTGTGGTGGGCGAAGATGCTACTGTTCATCGCCGAACGCCGCGCCGCCGCCGCGCCGCTGCCGCCTCTTTACTCAACGCCGGTGCAGAAGCACCGATGGAGCGTCTGCTGCCCTCTAGCACGCCTGCCCTGACCTACATGGACTGTCTGCGCCGCCTGTACGCCCTCTCCATCACGGTGCGCCAGTGCGAAGCCGGCACAAACGGCAGCAGACGCTGGTCAACAGGGGGCGGTAGCGGCGCAGCGGTTGGTCCGGTGGAGCGCCCGTTTGACGTGAATAGCGCATCAGGGCTGTGGACGGAGCACTTCATGGACGGCGCCGTCCCGCTGCAGCGCTACGTGCCCTCACTAGCTGCTCGCGTAGCCTCTCTGCTCTCTGGCAGTGGAACCACCACTGGTGTTGCAGCGCCGCCGACAGGCAGGCAATCGACTGCCGCCGGCACTGTGCTCTCTCTGCAGAGCCTCCTCGCCTCTGTGAGCGGTGCAGTGCGGTTCACCTCTGCGCAGATGGAGGCGCTCTACTCCCTGACAACGGGTACCGGCTTAATCGCCAGCAACAGCACCGCCTTCATCAGTCCGCCAACTCGTCCTGGCACTGTCAGCGGTGGCCCGCAGGGAAATAAACCCGTTGCGGTTAAGGTGGTAGACGGGTGCACTGGGAGCGGCAAGACCTCCATACTGTACGCGGCGGGACTGCTACGAGGCAAGCTGCACGCCGCCGCTCGCCAGGAGCAGCAGCGTTGTGTCCAGGTCGGACTTAGGCAGAAGGTATCGACCGTGCGGGAAGCGGCCGAGGCGCTGCGACGCGCGTC
This sequence comes from Leptomonas seymouri, assembly GCA_001299535.1. Taxonomy (NCBI): domain Eukaryota; phylum Euglenozoa; class Kinetoplastea; order Trypanosomatida; family Trypanosomatidae; genus Leptomonas; species Leptomonas seymouri. The sequence continues at coordinate 20,354 of LJSK01000073.1, forward strand.
TGTCTTTGAGCTTTTTTCCACGTCGCCGGAAACACGGAATGGGCGCAATCTACTCGAAGAGGCAAGTCTTCTTTCTACTGAGACGCGGCAACAGTATCGGCTGTTGAACGAGGGGTTCTTGTACTGCTCTACGCCGTTCATGCTGCGCCCGGCTGCGGTCACTTCCACGGTCCCAGAAGCCGTTGAGAAGCTGCTGTTCCACAGCAACGCGAACGCGGACGATGAGGAGGACAAGAAGGCGGCTCTGTGGACGCGGAGCGAGGTGAATTCAATCGCGGAGCTGCTCAGAGAGTCGCACGAGCGCTCTCTCAAGGCTCCGCTGACCGCGCAGCTTAACGCGCAACTCCAATTGTACCGCACAACAGGAAGGTGGAGTGGTCGCTGTCGCGCCACAGACACCGTCGCGACGCCGCTGCTGGCGCTGACCATGTCCGCTCGTGAAGCGACTGATGTAATGGCGGATGCTGCAACAGCAGCGACTGCGGCTCCGTCTAATCACTCTTCATTCTTTACTTGGGCAAGCTTCATCGCAGCTCGCTTCTGGCCGGATAGTGCAGTGACGGGCTCGCTTCGTCACGTTGGTGGGGCCAGCGATGAAGAGCAAGAGGAGGAACAGGTGGGGCAGAGCGCTTCAGGGTGGGTGGTGCCGACTGCTGCGCCAGACGACCGCTTTGCACCTGTCTCCATGCCGTCAACGACGCGCCTCTCTTCCCTGTCCACCGAGCAGCGAGAGGGATGGCACAGCGTGTACCTCGACAAGCAAGCAGAACTGGCACTGCACGTTCACGCTGCCGTGCACGAGTCCGTCAAGTCCGTCTTCCAGTTTTTCCTAGACTTGGTGTTTGGTGTGGCGGCGACCTCGCAGAGCACACGGCACACCTTGGTGACTGCCACGCCGGTCGAACTTACACAGGGCATGCAGCTTCCCTATCTGTGGTGCTGGCAGCCCTCGCACGTCTGCATCGATGACCTTGACACAGTGCAAGACGGCATATTTGCCATGCTGACGCCCGCATCAAGCGTTGTCTACTCGCTCACGGCCGAGGTGCCGGCGTTCCAAGAGCGGCGACGCTCGCACGAGCGTCTGGTGCTGGCGCTGCTGCGTTCGCTGCGCACGGAGTTGCAGCGCGTCGGGGCCCTCACCACCACGGCGCTACGCGAGTCGCTGCGGTGCCGTCGCGCGGAGGTAGAGACGGTGCTGCGGTACTCCACGCAGGACTCTCGTGCGCTGGCCAAGCCGCTCGAGGGAGACACTGAGAATGAGGAGAAGGATGGAGCAGAGGGCAGGAGTAGTGGGGAGGCGGAGCAGCAGCAGAAAGCACTCGATCTCGCCGCTCCCCCACCGGCGTTTCCAGGATTGGCGTCTTACAGCGCGGTGGAGGTGTGGGGCCACGGCGCTTCGATGGACAACTGCGTGGCGGCCGATGCGGCTGCAGCTGTGTTTCTCATGTCCCACCTTTCCAGCTACTGGGGGCGAAGCAACCAGGCCGCGCTGCCTCTGTCGTACGGTATCTACACGAATACAGCAGCTGCGGCGGAGACCGTGTCGGAGGCCCTCGCCTCATCCTCGTTCTCCCTGGTCGGAATCTCGCAGGGCGTGCAAGCGACGGGATCGCCTTCGTCGATGCCGGTGGTTCGAGTTTGGAAAGAGTCCTTAGATGATATGGGAAATGAGACGTCTTTTGCTGCAGCCACCAACGTCGTCTCTGTGGCCTACACTAACCTCGAGGAGGCGGAGTGCGAGACAGATGTCGGTGTGGTACTGCTATCCGGGCTACTCGACGTGGTCATGGGTGCACTAAAGAACAACCCGGCGAGTCACCGTCCAGATGTGCGACAGCAGCAGTGGCGTCAGCTGTGGGCCGAGGCCTCCGACGGGTCTCCGTCGCTCTTTGTGACGCGGTTGCAGTGGTGGCTGTGGCGTCTGCTGCGCCGTGTGCGCCTCGGCGTCTTCTTTATTGGCAGCCGAGAGGTGTTCACCTGCGTGCCACTGTTCGCCAAGGTAGAGTCGTTTGTGCGGCTTCAGCGGCGCCTGCTGTCGCCCAAAGACGACCGTGCGTACTGGCTGCCCGCCGGGGTGGGCGCGAGTGTGCTGGCGATGGTGTGCCCGGACCATTACAAGTGCCGCTGCACCGCCACCGTGCAGGAGCGCGAGGCAGATGCGGCCGAGGTGGGGTCTGAACTTTTGGATCCGCAGGAGGTAGAGGTGCAAAAACGTGGAGCGGAGAAGTGCCTGTCTCTGTGCCTCAAACCATACGAAGGCTGCTCAAACCCGTCGCACGCGTGTCTGCAGGTGTGCCACGTGCAGAGGCCCCTCCACCATTATCATTCCCTTTCTTCACATGGCGGGACGGGTGCAGAGGCAAACGACGCTGGGGTGGAGGAGCGTGCTTTTCACGCCTGCTGCCCCTACCCCTGTGGAGAGGTGCTGCCATGTGGTCACCTCTGCCATCGCATCTGCGGCCTCCCTTGCGAGCCGTGTACCTTTGTCGGTCTCACAGAGCTGCCTTGTGGGCAGCGGGTGGTGAGCGGGATGGAGAGCAAGGTGCTGCAGCACACCGTGTATCACCACTTCCAAGAGCGGCGCTGCGGGGAGGCCACGGCGCCGTGTCGCACACCGGTGTCAGTTCCGTGCACCCGCTGCGGCACGCGGACGATGATCCTGTGCTATCGTGTCACGGCGCAGCAGGCGCGACATCGGCAGGCGGCGGCCGAGGAGCGGGCTGCGCATGCGGGCGAGGCGGAGAGGGAGACTGCCGACAGTGCTGGCAGCGATGACGATGCGTACGTTATTGGCGAGACGGCCTGCGCAGGCTGCGTGGCTCTGTACAACAGGGTGGCGGTGAAGTACGGCTACGAGTTGCTGCCGGTGCCGCCCACCGACCTGACCCAGGGCACGGCAGAGGCTGAAAGTGAAGGGAAAGGCGACGGACACGATGAAGAGGAGGCAGACGATGACTACAGCGCCGACACCCCGGGTGCTCCTCTACCGCGCCACTCCCTGTCCGTTGAGGCGCAAGCTGATCTGCGCCGCGAGTTCACCACTGCTGGGAAAAAGATGGAGCTTTTGGTGATGAAGGAAGCTCTGGAGATCAGCAGCGGCCATGCCACGGAGAAGACGGACTACGCGGTGTTTCGAGCAAAATATGAGATGCTGAAGGCGATGCAGACAGCGCAGGAGGAGGCGTGGAAGGACGCGTACAGGGCCGAGATGGATGCGTGGGCGGTGAGGCTGCGTGAGGCGCTGGTGGCACAGTACGCCGTCAATACAGAGCTCGAGACAATGATGCCTCGACTCGTGTCGGATGCCACCGAGGAGACGGAGGTGCAGCGGCTTCAGTTTGTTGAGTGAGGTGGGGAGGCTGGTGACGACTGTCTGGACCAAGAGCCAGAATTATAATCGACGCAAAAGCGAGTGACAGCAGGCAAAGGAGCCGGTGCATCTCTCTACTTACATGCAAGAAGAGGTGGAGAAAACGCCGAGAAGAACGCAAAGGAGGGAGCTTAGCGATCCGCAGGCAGCCGGCGGTGTATTGTGCGGCGAAGGACTCTCCGACGAGCCTTTGACGTCCATTTGCGATTATTATTGTGTTGCTTTTTTGCACGAGTCAGACAGCTTTCCCCCCAAAGAGAAGTGGAGAGATCCGTTTGCCTTTGCTACCGAAATGCTTTAGGCATTTCACGTGGTTGTTGAACAGTACTCTGACTATCACTTCGCATTTGTTGCGCTCTCTCTCTACTCCCACCGCTCGTCTTTTATGGCATTTTTAAAACACGCGTCGTACATTTGTGTCGGGAGTTTGTTCGCAGTTGCTTATCTTTGCCAACGGAAAAAGAGGTGCACACAGCAAGGGTGCATCTCAGTAGCCTGCCTGTTTCTAGCGCGAGCCAATGCGTGGACGTGGGTCTTTTGTGGTGCGGCGGCGCGCGGCACCGGTGCGCCTTATCTCCACCAGTTGCTTCTCTTCTGCTGCTGCCGTGGGGCTGCGCGCTAAGCCACACGCACCTCTCCGCTTCTCACCGTTTCGACGATGCAGTGGTGCAATGATGCGCAGAGCCAATCTATGCACCAACACCCACTCAACCTTCGCGGAGCGCGCCGCCTCGGATTGGGTCGTGCCGAGCAGCATCTTTGTCCGCTTCCAGCCAACGCCTAACGACGCGTGCTACAAGTTTTACGTGGACGATATGGCCTTCTTGCCTCCGGGCGTGCACACCATGATGTTCGACAGCACGAACAGCTACCAGTCTCCTCTGGCGCACACGCTGCTAGAAGCCTTGCCCATGGTGGAGGAGGTTACCATCGGGGCCAGTTTCGTGACGGTGCGACGAGTCGAGGAGGCTGACGCCAAGGCAGCGGCACGCTTCTTTGCCATGAGGTTCCATGGAGTGCAGGCTGGACAGATGGTGGACGAGTCGGCAGCGGCGGCGCGCTCGCAGGCGCTGCAGCAACACGTGAACGACGTGCGCGAAGAAACCAAAGGTAGCGCGAACCCAGCGGCAACTGCGCAGTCTCTTGGAAATTGTTCTTCGGCAAGTCCAAAGGCCGCTTCGTGTTCCCCCGAACCTAGCGGCTTTGCCGAAGAGGCACCTATCGAGCTTGGCGGCTTCACTGTCTCCCCCTCCGCACAGGACGAGCAAATCGACGAGTCCGCCGTTGAGGCGCTGATCACCTCCACGGACTGGTCTGAATTAAAGCTCCTCGTCAGCGCTTTACTAACCGATCACATCGGCAGCGGCAGTCCCCATGTGGACCCGAGTGTGCCCAACCCGCACGCCGACACCGTCCCTGAGGAAGGCGACTCGGAGGTGGTGCTGATGATCAAGGAGCTCGTTGCCACAACCATTCGCCCACAGCTGCAGGACGACGGCGGCGACTTGCGTTTTGTCGGCTTTGACGCTGACTGCGGAGAGGTGCGGGTGGAGCTGCTGGGTGCCTGCCGGACGTGCAAGAGCAGCAAGACAACTTTGGTGGACTTGATCGAGCGCACGACACGGCACTGGATACCCGAGGTGAAGGCGGTGACGGATGTGCTTCGAACGGTTTCTCTCAGTCAGCGCTACGCGGAGGAATCCGTGGCGGAGGCAGGGTACGACCTTTCCGTGACGGGTCTACTACAGAGCATGGAGTTGCAGCAGAGTGGTGTCATCGAACCTGGCGAGGAGACGTCGCAGACTGTGCAGTTCACTCCGTCCTCTTCAAACGGCGCTCCTGATAGGGGGTACCGAATTGTGCGCGAGGTGAAGGCCTCTGCACGTGGTCAAGGCGACGGCAGGGACGTAGTCGCCAGTGAGGGCGCCTCCTCCCCCTAGCCTCGAACTCTATTTTGGCCAAGCAGAAGAACATGAAGATGGCGAGTCCAATCGTGTCACTGCTGTGCGGAAAATCGTTGATGCGCAGCTTCTAGCTTGGTCGGGCTGGGGGTCTTTCAGCATCGATAGTTCTATTCATGTCTTTGGCTCTTTGGTGATGCGGCTGGGAGGTCCACAGACTGAAGGCTGTGCTTCAAGTAATCGTATCGTCTCGTTCATCTTTTATGGGCACCTCTGCATTGGCGCTCTTCATGTGCATCGTATCACAGACTATACGCTATCGGCTTTTCCCGTGCCGCCCCTGGAAAGGAGAGGCAAAGACCCAGGCCCCTTAAGCGGGTGGTGAGTGATGGATGCGCAGCACTAATTCTTTTCGGTGGAAAGGGTTGAGGAGCGCTTATTGTCGCTCCACGTTATCCTGATAAGCGTTGAAAGCTTGCCGTTCTATCGCCTTTCCTTTTCACAAGGACACCTGCTGTTTTTGTGCCGTGGCCCACTTGTCTTTGCGTACATGCCACACTCGCTAGTGTTCAGCCCCAACCAGAACATCATGCACGGCAAGGGGCCACGCTTCTTCCCTCCTTCTTTATTCATCCTTCTCCCTTCTTTTTTTTTTTTTTTAAAGCCATCATGCTTAGGGTAACGCGCAGTCATCCTCACCACGTGGGTCTGACGAGTCGCCGACGCCGTTACTTCGTGAACCGGCAACAAGACACATGAACACAACCACAGACATAGTACCCTTCACGGGCGTTCATCAGGCTTTCATGGCAGGTTGGGAAACTCTTCTTGCTTGATTGCCCTCGAACACCATCTGTGCTCTTGTCGGGCCTCCCTCTAGTGGTAGAAAAGTTCACCGTTGACTCTTAGAGAAGTGCCAAAATGAAAAGGTTTCATGCTCGCGCTTTTGTGGGCACAATACGAGGAAGGTGAAGTCGATCAGTACACGCCCGGGCGTACGCATTTTGCCGTCTCCGTTGCTGGTGCTGCTTCTGGTTCTTGAAAGCTGCTCCTAGTGCTCTCTGGTATGCGATACCAGTTTCCACTTTTTTTTCTGTGCCTTGGTGTTCATGTCATCCGCCTTTCTGAATTGTTTGGTGGTTCATCTGGATAGCTGAATGGGCACTCCAAAGCCGAATGAGTTGCCAGATCATTCTTACTTTCAGCAGCAAACATAAACGCACACACAAACACAGTATATATATATGGATGTATGTATGTATACGGGATAGTACTTAGGATTGGGTGGTGAGCGTCCTGCAAGTCATGGCAAAACGACAGCAAAGCACTCACAGGATGACGGAAGCCTTTTAGTTTGTCGCGGTATGCGCTTGTAATTGACTCTCTCTTTCTCGATGTGATTCCTCCCTTCTCACCGCATTTCTACTCTCATTGCTTCCTTCATCCATGGGTGCACGCTACCCCCATCCATAAATTCATCTAGAGCACCACCTTTGCGGCGCGGCGGTTGCACTCGGCTTTTCATTTCGGTTTAGCCGCACTGCAGACCTTCACAAAGAAGGCTTTCGCGTTTTTTTTTTGTTCAACACCAATATCACAGCGCGATTTTTTGAGAAGCAATGCCGAAGACAGTCGTGCTGGCGGAGCGCGAGTCTTCCTTTGTTGCTACCGTTCGTGAAGACACGCCTTACCGCTGGTCCGCGGTAGACTTCTCCCTGCACCTCATCGGATCTCTTCGTCTCACTCAAATCACCTACCTCCCACCCACCTCGCTCGAGGAGCTGCAGAAGTACGAGGCAGCCACGGGTGTTTCACCAGCCCCTGTGTACTCTGTTCGAGCGATTGTGCGCACCGTCACGGCAAACAACAAGGCTGAGGACTTTGTCCTTGCGTGCTTTCCCCTGGAGGTGAGCCGCTTAGCGAAGACCGAGCTCTTCACGGTGCCGCCGGTTGCAAAACGATCAGAGGCAGGCGCGATAGATGGATTGCCCCACACAGGCATCGCCACTGCTGCTGCGTCTGCTATAGCCCCTACTGATTCGAACTCAGCATCGGGACCCTCACCGCGCCTGCCGTCTATTTCCTCACTTCTTCCTCAACGGCACGACGCATTTGAGAATATGGCGAATAGTTTTGTCCTGCCGTGCCCTAGCGATGTAGCTTTAGGGTTGAATGTGCACGTGGGGTTGGACGGTTTTACCGAGCTGCGTGTGGAGGGCCCCGGAGTGGTGGTGTTCAGTGGTGCAGAAAAGCTTGGCATCGTCAGCTCCAATAAGTGCGAATACACTCTACTGAGTTGAAGTAGCAGAATCTCGCTATGCAATTTCACTGCAGCAATTGCAGCATCTCTTGGCGAGAGGTGTTCTGAGAACAGTCCGCTTTAACGCATCGAATAAAGGAGAGCGCGCGCACACACACGCACTTGCAGTGCTGATTTGTGCTGTAATCCTCTTTAATAAAAGGCTAAGGAGGCGAACGATGAGTCGGAAGGTGACAACAGAAAGTCATGTGGACGCTGTGGACTCACTGTGAGTTCACAGAGTAGTTTTTGCACAGGTGCTCGCATGCTGCTGAGGATCTATCCCTTTAAAGAGAAAACGCAAACGAGGTGCAGCATCTGCTGTTCTTACACATGTGCATAGGGGTACATGTTTTTAGGTCCTTGATGATTATGCGTGCAGGGGGGCGGGGTGCGCTGCTACGCCTGACTCTCTTGTGGTGGATGCTCATGTACACAGGCGACCCTGTTCATATATATATTCTGTAGTCATGCACCCTTCTCAACCCAACTTGCTCTTCATCTTCCGCCACGCCTGGCTGTTTCTTTCTCTTCCTTACTGCTTATATTGATAATGCTGCGCTCTAAACGTTGCTGTAGGAATGCTTGTGAAGGCCATTAACGTCTCTTCACATCAGCGCCGTAATAAGGAAGGGAACGTTGGGCTGGCATGTGACACCGGAATGGTGGAGCCTCTGGCACATTCCGTAGGGGTACAGCTGAGGGGGTCGCAAGACAAATCACCGCACCAAAACATAAAAGTAGCGGCGCTCACCCTTCGCGTTTAGTTTTTATTTCTCGCCGCCCCCGTCAGAAAGCGTTTTTCGCTTCGCCCGTCTTTTTTTTTTTGGTGGTGGGGGGAACTCCCTGGCGTCTCTTTTCTGCTTTCACCCTTCGTTTTCTTCTTTTTGTGTGCGCCGGCCACGTAGTTCTCATCGTTCGTTTTACTGCCTTACGTTCCTTCTTTTAGTTTTTATTCCTCCCAGTTCACCACGTCACAGGGACGAACAATTGCCTCTCATCAAAACGGCGAAGTAGCGAGCTCTTCTGCGTGCCCATTGTTGCAGCACTAGCGCATCTGCATGGGCTTACATCACCATGACTTTTGTTTTCTGACCCCGTTTCTTTTATTCGCTTTGCAGTGGCTTATTATTCGTTGTGGACTGCAAAGAGACAGCTCTTGGGCTAGTGTTGGCTCTCAACCATTGCCATACAAAGGAGAACAAGCTATTGTGCCTTCATTATTCGTGCAGCTTCGCAGGACTCCTACGCATACGCGATGAGTGCAGGATACAAGCACGCCAACTACAACCCCCGCTGGCAATCCCGTTCGTCTTCCTCCTCGTCCGAGGTCGTCTTGACCACGAAAACCTCCACCAGCGCGTCCTCTGCACTCAGCAACAGCTGGCCCACGTCATCCCAACCTTGCAGCCATCATGGTGCTGCGGCGGCAACAGTGTCAAAGTTAGCCGGCGGCGCAGTGTCGCCTCTGTTAGCACTTCAAAAACTTCCCGGCAATGCCTTCTCTCTGCGGCAGGTGTCCGTACCATTGATCGCGTCCGCAAGCGCACCCACAGGAGTCTCTTCCACTGCGACTCACTCTCCGCGCGTGCTGCTATCACCGCGTCGTCTTTCGCAGCAGTCAGTACGTGCTGCAGCGGCGACTAAAGAAAAGGATGCTTCAGCGGCCACCGCAGCAGCATCAAGCTCATACACACCAAACACGTCACCGAGATCAGAGTGGCCTGAGCGGCCGCAACCGCCACCTTCTAATGCTACTCCCCGTGAGGCGCGCCACGGCGCACCTCACCACCTTAATCGTGCGCCACAGGCTGTAGCAGGTTGGCAGCGGCAGCCGCAACAGAACCGCAGTTGTTTCAATGTAGACGTGCTGTCGCGCAGCTTCCCTGTGCCTAGCCGACATCAGAGCACACGAGCGGCGATGTCTGCGCGCCAGCCGCAGCCAACAGCAGCAAAAGGGGTCTTCGCACATGCACAAGAACTGGTGCATGCTGCAGCCGATGCGACGTCACACTCCACCCGAATTTTGCCGGTCGGCGTGCCGAAGAGTGCCGACACGTTTTTTGATCCCCCGCTTCCCTCCATGGCGCACAGAGCGGAGGAGATGGCCAGCCCCACCTACCAGTACGCACAGGCTTACCACTGTGGCGCGCGCATGCCGCCCTTCTTAGACACCATTCACAGCGGCCCCGATACGAGTGCCACCACGCCTCTTCAGATACCTGTACGGCATCTGCCCTGGCAACCCGTGAATGAGTTGCCGCTGCCTGATCAGTTGGTGTGTGGTGGTAGTGACGGTGCGCCGTCACCTATGATGGACAGAGCGTTGAGTGCCACTATCCACAGAGGCTCTCCGATGAGTCTGCCGCCCCCTCACTTAGAGCAGCACGCAGACGGAGGGAACATGTCGGAGCCGTGCTCCTTTCCATCAGTTCCGGCAATACCGCCAGCGCCGATAGATAGCCTCAGTAGCCTCTTCCAGCAGTACATCGAGGCACAGCGCGCGCTGGAGCCGGTGCTGATGCAGCTGCGCGTTCCTTGTCATAAATTTATTCCGCTCAAGTTGCAGGAAGCGGTGCTGGAGCAGGTGCAGAGCTTTGCGGAGCAGCTGAAGAGCCAAGCGCATCTATCGACTCCCTCTGCCTCGTGCGGTGACAATGAGCGTCCTCTTCGCCAGGGGGTCTGTTGCTCTTCTTACACAGACGCCAGGGTATGCCCAACAGCAGAGGCTGGGGAGCAGAAGGCGACAGTGAGAGATACACCAAGGCAGTGTGCCGCGCTGCGCAAAAGTGAAGACGTGTGCTGGGACGCCATCTTGCCGTTTCTCGCCGCCCCACCAGTCGGCGCACACGCCACGCTGCGTGCCGTGGGACCAGGGACGCGCCGCCGCCTCGAACAGCACGCGTGGAGTTGGGTGGTGGAGGAGGTGTGCACAGCAATTTGCCCCTTCGTAGTGGAGAACGGCGCAGATGAGCACGTGCGGGACGCCTACGCGCGCTTGGATGGGCGTGAGCGCCTGTACGTGGGGAGTGTGCCTGTGGCGCGACGGACTCCAGTTCCGGTGCCGAGGCACGCAGCCACTGCTGAGGAGCGTCGACTGCTGGATGGGACGGTGCTGCTCGACTGCGAGCGGCAGTCCTTGTTGCTGGACCGGGTGTGGCGTGAGGGTTGGCTGCATTGCCGCACGAGCTCGCACCTGCGCTTTCTCAGCCCGCTGTTCATGCACCCCCATCGCCTGCGCTTTCTGCGCCTCAACCCATCCCGTGTTCATGTCGACGGTGCTTTCTGCGACGTGCTGCGGCCAAAGCGAAGTCAACATGGCGGTGCCAATGCAGCAGGCAGCAACGCCGCGGCAGGTGCAGTCGGGTCACCATGCTTGGAGGACATCAACGCCAATACGGTGCCCCGTGCGGGCTTGACACCGCGGCCGCCGCCCATGCTGGACGGCCGACCCGCCGCGGCGCTCAGCGTGACGCGCAAGCTGCTGGGCGACGCCGTGAGCGCCATCTCGCGTGATCGAGGCCGCGGTGCCGACATCTCTACCCGCACGCAACTGTCACGCCGGCTCACCTCCACCTCCGCGATCTCAGCTACCGCTGCCAGCGCCGCGCAGGCGCGAGAGATTTCCTCCTCGGGCACGTTACAACCGGACGATCGGCACGCGAGGCAGGTGGGCAGTCAGCATATCGGGGAAAGTGGTGGTTGTGTCGGTGGTGCTCCCAACATAGAGCAGGAGACGCTGAATCATCTTTGCACTCCGTCGCCGCAACATCCATACTTCCGGCATGAGTCACTGCCGGCCGTGGTGGAGGACGTCAATGGTACTGCACACGTTTTCTGTACTCGCATGACGTCGGTGGACTCTGATGCGACGCGTGGGCTGTTGCGTGGGTGGCTGCAGCACTACCACAGGTTGCGTCGTCAGCCCCTTTACAGCACTGCAGCAGACTTTCTGCTGGTGGGGCATGCGAAGCAGAGGAAGAGACGCGTCCTTGCAGAGGGCGGCGATACCGATTACGTGATTTGCACCGCGGTACCGTCTGAAGCGGAGGTGGCAGAGCGGCACAAACTATCGTCGGAGGCTTTACTGTCGCAAGAGATGCAAGGAGCTGAGGAGGCTCGCCGCAACGGGGCGGACTTGAATCATTGCGACGAGGGGGTAAGCGCGAAGGGCCGCGCCGCCCTCTGCCCTCCGCTGCTGCTGCGCGATGATGAGCAGCTAGGCTGTGTGGCACCACCTAGTTCTGCCGTTACAGATGGTGCATGCCGCACCGCTATCCAACACCTCTTCCACGTCCGTCTGCAGGAGTGGCGCGCGAAGCGCAAAGATGTCGTGCGACGGATGGACAACATTGACCCGTCGTGGTTAATGGTGGGGGACTGCCGTGGTCCGCTGCCCCGTCCGCTGGCTCTCCATGTGACGGAGCAGCACCTGCTGTGGCTGGCAAGAGAGTTGTGCCCCGACAGCGACGGCGGCGGCCTTATGGACTTGCAGGAGCTGCACCTGTGCGTGGCGGAGTCTCTGCTGCCGACTGGGTGGGTGTCGGCGTGGCAGTGGTGCTTAAGCACCTTGCGCAGTCGCAGGAACCTGCTAGTCGTGAGTATCGTGGCTGCGGTTTCTCCGCCACCCATGGCACTTGGGTCGGTGACTGAGGAAAATAACGGGAAAAGAGCTGCCGACCCCGTTTCTCTGCCTGGGCTGTCAAGCCTGAGCGATGCCGTGACAGGGCCGACCTCTGCGCTTTTCATTGAGGCGATTTTTGGTATTCCCTCTTTACAGGTGCTAGACTTGCATGGAATCACCGGCGAAGACGTGGCGCTGCTGTTTCCGGAGTGCACAGCGGCAGCCGCAGCGACTGCGGGCGGTAAAGCGAATTGGCAGTCTCGCGGTGGGGTGTCTTGCACCAGACTGGCTCGACTCCGCGATTTGTATGTGACAGTGCGCAGGGGCCACGAGGCCGGTGCAAGCTCGCGTTCTGCCTACTCAGGTGAGATCTGCCTCTCCGCTGCGGTGTTCCCCTCTCTGCAGGTTCTGTGGCTTGACGCGCCGCGACTGTGTCACCTTGCCTTTGGCGCCTCCCTCGTTCTGCGCGAGCTGCACCTCATCTCTGATTCCTCCCTCCTGTGCTCCGCCTTGCGTGGAGTTGAAGCGCTTCCCTGTCTGGAGGTGCTGCACGTGGAGCGTGCCGTCATTGACGACTGCGCCTTTTTGGGTGACTGTCTCGCACTGCGGGAGTTGCTTCTACACGCGTGTCGTCTATCCTCATTGCTGCTATTGGCATCAACTGAGGGAAATGCAGGCGGCGGCGGTGGACATGTCGAGGAGCTCCACGGCGTAGAGCGGGCGCCCAACCTTGAGACACTCTCTCTTTGTTATACAGAGGAAATCAAACAGCTCAGCAACTTTGCGCGATGCCCCAGTCTGCGGCGGGTGCTGCTCACGCGATGCAACGGTATTAGTTCTTCTTCCATTGTCGGGTTTGAGAGTCTGCCGAACTTGGAGCTGCTGGCTCTAGAGTACACACGTGTCAGCGAACTTTCCCACTTCGCCAGGGCCCCTGTGCTGCGTGTGTTGCGTGTGGATGGGTGCAAGCGGGTGCTGCGCTCGTCGGTCATGGGACTTGAGATGGCGCCACATCTCAGAGAGCTGTCTATGCAGGACACGAACGTATCGACGGTTGCCAATTTTGGTGGCGGCTGCATGGCGCTACAGTTTCTGGATTTGAGCGGCTGTCGGCACTTGGACGTGGACGGGCTGCAAGGCATCCAGGCACTACCGCAGCTCGAGGTGCTGTCGCTGTCTCACACTCCCATCACCGACGTCAATTTTCTCGCGGACTGCCTGAAGCTGACAACGCTGTACGTGGAGGGCTGCACCGAGTTGCTGCCGACAGCGCTGGAGGACCTGCGGAGTTCGCCGGTGCTTCGGAAAATTGTGGCGAACGACTGCCCTAGCCTCACGAAGGTCGGCCAACTCGGCCGATGCCGCTTGCTGGAGGTCTTATCGGTTGCCGGTGCCGCAGCATTAACAACGGCAGGTGTGGAGGGCATGGAACGCAGCCCCCGCCTTCGCTTTTTAGATCTCTCTGGTACTGCCGTGCACTCGCTCCGTTTCCTTGCGCGTGGCTGCCGAGGACTGTGCTATTTAAGTGTGAAGGGCTGCGTACAGCTGACGAGCCTTCGCGAGCTGCACGGAGTCGAGGGTCTACCCCGGCTGCAGACGCTTAACATGGAGAATTTGAGTGTGACCGGCAGACTCGATTTCTTGACGGTGTCAACGTCGCTTCAGAACGTGTCCTTCAGCGGCTGCACCGGTTTGACGGAGGAGGACGTGCGTGCCCTGCAGCTCTCCGGTATCAGCACCTTCATTCCGTGACGCGCCCCTGCTTTCGCACTGCCTTACTCTTCTGTTTCTCCTGCAGCTCACCATATATATTCACAAAAGCTCTTCTTTTTTTTGCAGGTTGAAGGAAGCAAAATGTGCGCTCATCAAGAACAGTCATGCTTACACGGGACGCTACTCGAAAATTCAATCATAGTCGTTACTCAGCGGCTGCCAATCGTTGGCGTACCATTCGAGTTGTATGCCGTGTGCGTGTGCGTGTGCTAAAACTGGATGGAGGTTATGTGATGTGCTGTCGAAGCTTCTGTCATGCTTGTAAGCTGTTGATTACCCTTCTCTGTGCTGTCTCTGTCCCTCTCCAAATGCCCCCACTTTGTGGGTCGATCCACACCGCACACCTGCAGGATGTTCACCAACCAGCGTATAACTACCATCGGTATATATCTTGCTCCGGCTTCGGCAACGCAGCATCGCTGACTCCCTCTGTGCGCAGCAGACAACTTATATTCTTTTCCTTCTCCACTTGGCAGAGCACCCCTTACAGGGCTACCTACTGCTTCAGAAGATGGTTCTCATGAAGAGTCTTGTGCTGGAGAAGAAGGGCGAAATTTGCATCCGCGACGCCGCGGTGAACGACGAGCTCGGCGCCAGCGACTACCGCGTGAAGATCCACAGCGTGGGCATTTGTGGCAGCGATGTGCACTACTACGAGCACGGCTACATCGGCCCTTTTGTGGTCAAGAAGCCGATGATCCTCGGCCATGAAGCATCGGGTACCGTGGTGGCGGTTGGCCCGGATGTGAAGCACCTCAAGGTCGGTGATCGCGTTGCATTGGAGCCGGGCATTCCTCGCTGGAATTCCGTGCAGACGCTGAACGGCATCTACAACCTAGACCCCGAGCTGACCTTCTTCGCGACACCGCCGATCGATGGTTGCATGAGCACTACCGTGATCCACCCTGCTGCGCTGTGCTTCAAGCTGCCCTCCAACGTGAGCTACGAGGAGGGCGCGATGTGCGAGCCGATCGCCGTCGGTATGCACTCCGCCACCAAGGCGGGAATCAAGCCCGGTGACGTTGGCCTTGTGATTGGCAGTGGTACGATTGGCATCGTCACGGCCCTGTCCGCCCTCGCAGGCGGCTGCTCTCAAGTGATCATCTGCGATGTGCTGGGGGAGCGCCTGGAAGTGGCGAAGCGCTACCCCGGCCTGCATCCAGTGAACTTGAGCAACAAGGGGGAGCTGGAGAAGGTGGTTGCAGAGGCGACGGACGGCAACGGTGCCGACCGCATCTTTGAATGCAGCGGCAACGGAGCGGCCTACAGCTTGATCTACAGCAGCGCGGCCCCTGGTGCTACCTGCGTGCTGGTGGGAATGCCGATTAAGCCGGTGATGCTCGACGTCGTCTCGTCGCAGGCGAAGGAGATCACGTTTGAGACCATTTTCCGCTACCGCAACGTGTACCCGAAGATCATCCGCCTGCTCAGTTCTGGCAAACTCAATGTGAAGCCGCTCATCAGCGCGAAGTATGCTTTCAAGGACAGCGTCAAGGCCTACAATCGCGCGCTTGCTCGCAACCCGAAGGACATTAAGATCATGATCCAGCTGGACGACACGCAGCGCAGCATGCTGTAAAAAGCCGTCGTGCGCGTGCCACACCTGTGCACGGCTGCGTAAAAAAGAAAAACACGATCTGACATCAAACTGCAACTTTTTTTTTTTTTGGG
>LJSK01000073.1:43254-67093 GCA_001299535.1 Leptomonas seymouri
CCCCCCCCCCCCCACAATGCATGTTCCTCTTTTCTCACAGAGGCCTCTCCTTTTGATTTACACATATACATATACATGTGAATGTTGAATCGCCGCAGCTTCTTACAGTGCGTGACCGAGAATAATACATCAAACCTCTGTGGAGCAAATCGAGCCCAATCATTTTGTTGGTACCTCAAGCTATTGGCAGAAACAAGACGTGCAGCAATTGGAATTTGTAAAGGTTAAAAGAAGGCAAACAAACGCCAGTTTACGCCCAGCATGGACGCCGCAGCCCTTTTCAACGAGCGAAAGGCAGACGTAGCTGCCTTCACGGCTCTGCTCTTTCGAGGTGGCGCTGAGCAGCAGGCAGAGGATGGCAGATCGGCCTCCAAGGCAAACAAAACAGGTAGCCGTGACACGAAGAGAGCGAAGAAAAAGCTCTGCAAAAGCACACGCGTCAGTTATTCTCCTGCACTCACGTGTCTGACTTCTTCAAATCCCTGCGGCGCTCCTGCGTACCGCCGACCAGCTTCGGCGAATGTCCCTGTTTCACGTGTGCTGCAAGAGGCGAAGGCGCGCGCCGCACGGCGGATGTGGATGGAAGAAAAACGCCCGAAGAAACAGCAGCTGGCATCCTCCTCTGTGGAAGGCCAGATGCCTACCATTGGCAATGGAGACGACAACGATAGTGCTGCAGCTTCCCGTCGTGTGACTGCCGGCGCGTTTGGTTTCACGGCTCAGGAGCTACGCGATCGCACCTACCTGTGGATGTCGCACAGCAGCCACTTCATCGATTCTGCGCAGGACGTGTCGCGCCAGGCGTCGAAACTGAGTGGCGAGCTGACACCGAGCCAGCAGGCTGAGCTGCGGCGACTTCGCATTAAGCAACGGCACCAACACCTCTTACCCTATTCTCAGTGGATCTTGTGGCTGCGTCGTCGAAGGCGGTTATGGCAGCGTCGACGTCCCGTCATGCGACGACGACACCTCCGCCGCCGTCTTGCACTGCAGCACGGACGCTTACTTGGGCCCTGCGCTTGCTGCGCGCACAAGAATCGTGCAAGCGGTACGAAGGTTTCTTCAAAGAGGTCGTCGTCGCGCGTGGCGCAGTGGCTGCCCTCACACGCCCGGCTCGTGAAACGCTTTCATCACCGTGTTGTGTCTTTGGTCGTGACCCAGGATGTCACGCACGCGAAGGACATCGATGTTGCCACTGCCAAGGCAAAGAAGTACTCCACCGGAGTTTCGAAGACCTCGCAGCTGAAGAAGCGCAAGGCGGTGCCGACTGCGAGCTTGTCCGTGCCGATGGCGCCGATGCGAAAGGGCCATCGCTTCCTGCAGCGCTGGGCAACGGAACTCGGTGTCCAGCAGCGTCGTCATTCCAAGTCTCACGGTACCAACGTGCCAAACAACAGGGACACCCTGCATACGTCGTCGGCACTGGGCAAAACACTCATGGCAGACGTTTCGCATCAATGCGTCTACGCCATCACGCAACCAAAAGCATCACACGGTGCACCGTCTTCTTCCCTTACCCTTAGTGCAGTTGTACAGGCGCTCGGGGTGCGTTCTGCGCCGTCCAACTCGGCGGAAGCAGCTCCGACCACCGGGGGCATGCTCTTCTCGGTTGCCCTAACCGCACTGCATCAGCGGATACGCGAGTCAGCCGTTGGCGCGGTGCATGGGCACATGTGGAGTGCCGCGGAGGAGAACCGCGCCGCGGCATCAACACGTTCTGGCACGCCACGAAACCGAAGGCGAGTCAGCACTGTCGCTCGGCATACGCGAGTGGTGCCCGTCGTGCTAGTCTCCTACGCTGGCTCGGGAGCTGGTGACTCCCCTGAAAACTTTCTGCTGTTCAGTGAGGCTCCTGTGCTTCTCTCGCGCCGTGCCCGCACGACTCTGAGAATTCAGTTGATCTCGGCGTGGAACCCGTGCTGTCGGTGCCCAACTTTTGCGTCCATATATGAAATCTGGCGATGTGATCCTTCGACGCGGCTGAAGCCTTCGTCCGCTAAACCTCACCCGCCAGCATTGCTTCCTCTAACCGCACTTCGCACTGTAAAGTTCGCCAAGAGCGTATTGAGGCGGTGTGCACGCGTATTTCTTCGTCTTCGGCATCGTGCAGCCATTGCCTGTCGGCACCGTATGCGAAACCGCGAGAAGAACAGGTCGGCAGAGGCCGGTGCTCTCTCTTCCTTGAGACGAGAGGGGCAACAGAAAAGGAAGGGCCGCACGGCAATGCGCACCGGTGCGCAGTTTGCGGTGCCGAGGCGTCGCGGAAAAGGCTCATGGGTGCACACGCTGCCCCGTGTTTCATTGGTTGTGTTTCCAAGTTTTCCAGCTCCCTTTCTTCTTGCCGCACCGGATCAGCAGAAGAACGGCACTGCCAGTTGTAAATCCGCTCCGTATGCGTGGCGCGTCGGCCTCATCTATCACCGCGGTGAACGCTGCTTGCGGTGCCCAGTTGTTGCTTCCAGAGATGCAAAAACTGAAAACGAGGAAACCGCGGGAGCGGCGCCAGCAGCAGTGTCGATTAAAAATTCCAAAGACGTTCCAGGGGAACCTACCCGGACTGCGTCGTCTCGACGGCTGTATTGCGCATCCGTTCGAGCACGCCGCGCCCACTTCCATCTTGCACGTCGCTTCTTCGGCTTCCTCCTCACCACCCCCGTGGAGTCGACTTCCGTGAGCTCGTTGAAGAAGCGCGCCAGGACGCGTGTGCTTGGCTTGAACGACCGCGCCACTCTGCTGAGGCTTGTCGGCACACCTGCGTACCCGTTGGACTACGGTCAGTCTCGGCCATCGGCGGCGTCGCAGCAACGATCCGGAAGACATCAGCACACGCCAGCGAAGTGCCTCGTAACGCGTCCCGGGGCGAAACGGGCTCGTTGCACATCTTCTGCCACTGCTAGAGACGGGGAGGAGGAGCGAAGCACCTTTCCCAAGAACTCCCATCACCCTCCCGTCACGTTCCCCCCTTCCTACGTTCACACTCTCGAGTACTACGGTAATCCGACGAATGCGAGCTGTCGGGTCACGGTGCGCTCGGCACACGTGGACAGAAAACTGCCGGTGCTGCACAGCACGGTGGGCTGCATTCTTCTGCGATGCCGTGGTACGGCGTCGAACAGCGAGACGGTAGTGGAGCAGATCGGTGTGGTCTCCTCGTCTTCTTTCTTCGCTCAGCGGTTTGGTTGCATGGTGGCACCGGTGTGGTGCTGCTTCCCTCCAATACTGACCTGTGTGTCGTCTTGCGACTCAACGAGGGTGCGCACGTTGCACGGTATGCGAGAAGGAAAGGCGGATGGCAGATTTGCTTCAGCCGCAGCCGATCGAGTGGCGTCGTGGGTAGAGCGCAGAGATGACTGCTGGACAGCCGCGTCGCTCCACACCACTCAGCTGGGGCATAAACACATGTGGTTTGTGCTGGCGCATCCTGGGGCAGCAGCAACACTGATCCAGCTGAGTGCCTCCCTGCAGCGCGAATGCCCTCCAAGGCAGCGCGCGTTGAGTCGCCATCAGCGTGCTTTTGACTTGACGCGGGGGCGTACGACTCGTAAGCTGGAAGCCTTTCTATGCGATCCCACGTTCTGCTCCCCCGTGGAGCTGATCCGGTGGCACGACTAGTTAGGTGAACGGTAAACAACAGGAGGGGGTGGGGTGAGCTTAGGTTCTGCGCGCCGCGAAAGCGCGGAGACTTTGTACGCACTTCGCACGAATCGCGACTTCAAGCCGATAAACCGATTATGTTGCAGCTGTGCAGCTTTAACGCCAGTAGCACACCAACTCCGTCACGGACGTCAAGCCCATGCACGACGCCTTCGAGGACGGCGCTCTCAGTGATGTGTTTGCCTCCTGCTGCGCACTCGATCTGCGTTTTCAGTGCTCCCTCTCTTTCCTCCTCTCCTTGTCTACATTCATGATCGGCGCCGCTGCACTTGCTTCACTGCATCATGGACCGAATTACAAACATTTCTTAGAGAGTACAAAGAGATTGGGCTATAGCCGCAATCACACAGCCTCTCATGGATGCAGGGGCCGTCTTGAATGCACTTCTCGCTCGCCATAACTCGTATGTTAACTCCACCAATGAAAAATGCGCGCTCCAGAGGGAACGCAGAGGGCAGGATGCAGCGACGACGTCTGCGCGGCCGCCGTCTAAGGTGATGGAGGCGGTGAGCCGTGGTGTGAACCCGCTGATGTTGGGTGCCGACCTGCACAAGACGGAGTCCGCGGCGCGAGAAAGGGCGAAGCGGAGGCGTACAGAAAGTGCGTCTTCGAGAAGGGCAGGCGCTCCACGCGGCCGCAGGCTGGAGGAAAGGCAGCGCAATACAGAAGAAAAGGGTAGCGCTTTAACAGAAGAGAGGAGTGCTGTGCCTTCTCTGCCGACTTCCCGTAAGGCTAACTTGGCGCGTGCGGGGGCCGTCTCAAAGACGCTAGCAGCGCAGCATCAAAGGCTGCATGCGTTGCAGCAATGTGGAGAGGAGCCGCGAAGCCATGTGCGATTGAGCTCGAGCACGGCCGACGCATCGCAAAAGCGGGCCTCTGCGGTCACCGGTGCAGGCGGGTCGGGCAGCGAAGGCGATGACGCTAAGCACGCTCGGGAAAAAACGAATTTGCCGATGCGAGGCCCCACATCGCATCTCAATCGAGATGATGCGAAGACAGCAGTCTCAGCAAAGACACGACGCGATATCTGGCGTCGGCGATGCACCACACGTAAGATTCTGCGTCTGTCACGAGGGGTGTCCAGAGCGACGGCGCTTCGGCGTTATAGGTACACGACGCTAGACGCAGTGACAGCACATCCTTCCTCACTGCGCGCTGCTGCAGCAGCTAAAGCCCAAGTGCAAGGCGACAGTAATGCGGATGACTCCGTTCCACAGACGATCACGTTTTCAAGGCAACTCGTTCAAGACACAGTGGAGGCGAAGTGTGCAGCACGTCGGCGGAGCGCCGCTCGTCGAATTGTGCTGGCGAACTACCACGCTGGTCTACGTGCAAGCACTAAAGCGGCAACAGCTACAACGGCTGATGGCCAACGTGACGGTGGCGCCGTATCTGCTCCAAAGATGCGTCTCACGCGTCGACAACACAAGGCAGGCATCAACGGGCATCTTCAGCAAGCTGATACAGAGATGTGGAGTCTTGTCATTCGTGTGGTTGCGGAACGTCACGAGATGGTTAAACAGCTCACCTCTAGCTGCGCCGCTGCAGCGGCAGAGAGAGGACCGGGCAAGGACGGCGTGCTGCCTCTCCTCCTCGCCCGTCACTTCCCTTTGTTTGGAGCAGTGGTGGAGGTGCAGGTGTTGGAATTGCAGGTGCCATGTGTGAATCGTCGACGCAGTCGTCATCGACGTCGTGCTCGCTACGCAGCACATATCGACGCACGCAGCAACAGCATTATTGGAGCTGCAGCTTCGTGTACCTCACGCCTGTGCGTCTTGCAGCGCAATCGCGGTATCGTGGTGGAGGAATACAGCGACACTATTGGTGTCCTACTACTGCCGTCGTCTGACGAGGGGCAACTCGCCTGGGCGGCCGCTGCTCTGCAGGGGTGCGCGCTAAGGAGTGGGGCGATAGCCCCTTCGGAGTGCACGACTGCGTTGCAAAAGCTGCAGGCTCTTGTCCCATCTCCACATGTGGTGCGGGTACCAAAGCACTTCCCAGGTGCCTCGGGTGCGTTTACAGAGCTGCTTCCGCTCATGCTCGCGGCCACTCGCCATCGCAGCAGTCTGAAGGCCGAGGATGCGTGTTTTCCTGCTGCGTCATCGGCTGGCCGCTCCGCACATATGCGAGTGTTGGCAGCTGTGTTTTGCGGAGAGCTCTCTCATTTTGCCGACGTGGTGGTAGGGGCAACCTCAATAGAGGCTCACAACACGGGGGCCCTGACACCTTCAGCGATATCAAAGTACCCACTGGAACGCTTGCAACATCGCTGTCTCTAACGTAACTGGTCTCCCGGCTCTCTGAGGTTGTGATGAGAGGATGACACTTTGGTGTGATGATCGTTTCAGTTCTCCATCTGCACGCTTTAAGCTGCTGGTACATGCTTGCTCTGCGCGTGATGCTTGGTGCGTGATGGACTGCTACATCTGCGCTCGTGTTTTTTATTTTCCCCTTGAAGCTAGAAAGTGAGGCGCTGAGTGTGCCTCGGTGGGTGTGCGGTGCTATAACACAACAAGTTGTCACTGGGCCGTAGGGGCAGAGACACCGAGACAGAGGTCGTGGAGGCTTTGCTTCCACTCTCCCCCTTTTCAGCTCTTTTCACCGGCTGGGCAGATATCTATCGATATCGATATCGATATCTATGCGCTTGTGTTTTCCAGAGATCCTCACCTCCTTCCCTTTCCTTTCTTCACACAACGGCAGCTGTGTGGGCGATGGACTCGGAGGCAGCCGCCAAGTTGTGTGCGCATCCGTAGGCATCCCCCTGCTGCTATCGTTGGTGAGCGCCGCTCCACCATTATAAACACAGCAACACTGAGACAGGGGGCAAAGCCGCTGAGAATCCCAAAGAAGAAAGACAGCAAGCCGGCGGTTTGCTGCACCGCTTCGCCACTTCCACTTCCCCCTCCCCGTTGTCCCAACGAAGTCTACATTTGTTCTTGTCTCGCGGCGCATCAGGACGCGCGGAGCTCCATTCGGCCTCGCTCTCCCAGAAGCCAGGCGTGCACCTGCGCCGCAAAAGAGCGCCATGGCCGGGCTGAAGCGCGGCCGCAGCCGCTCCCCGTCTACAGGGTCCACCAGAGGCGAGAAGAAATCTCACACTGAACTGGAGGAGGTGGCGCTATTCATCTTTCGCCGGGATCTTCGACTGGCAGACAACACTGGCCTGCAGGCGCTGGTTGATGAGGCTGCTAAGCGCTCCGTCAACATCCTTCCCGCCTTTTTCTTCAACCCCATCCAGTGCGACAGGATGGAAAACAAGTACTTCGGCGAAAACTTCTTCCAGTTCTTCTGCCAGTCTCTAGAGGATCTCGACGGCGCCTCGCAGCTGAACAACCACCTCGTGTGTCTGCGCGGCTCGGACAAGGAATGCCTTCAGCAAATCCGCAAATGCGGCTACGAAGTTGCTGTCTTGGGGTACAACGAGGACTTCACACCTTTTGCACGGGCACGCGACCAGCTTCTCTCCACGTACGCCAACGACCACGGCATTGCCTGCGTGGTGGGGAAGCAGGACTACTCCCTGCGTCCGCTGAGCGAAGTGGTCAGCGGGGCGGAGAAACCGTACAGCGTCTTCACGCCTTTCTTTAACAAGTTTCTTTCCGACCACGCTTCCAAGGTGGAGAAGCCGATGGAAACCAATGTGAAGTCCATCCAGCTGATGCTGGTCAGTCAACCGAAGGAGTCCTTTGAAAAGTACCTCGTCGCCCCCTCGCAGCTGTACACACACAACCCGAATATTGCGGAGAAGGGCGGGCGGGCAGAAGGCTTGAAGCGCCTGGAGAAGATAAAGTTGTTGGGGGATTATGGCAGCGTTCGCGACGAGATCGCACGCGACCAGACATCGCACCTGAGCCCGTACATGAAGTGCGGCGCCGTCTCGGTGCGTGAAGTGTGGCACACCAGCGTACAGTACCTCGGCGGCACACACCCTTTCACCCGACAGGTGGTGTGGCGTGAGTTCTACGCGATGCTGCTGCACCACCACCCCCGCCTAGCACGGGGACAGCTGAATGCCTTTATCGGGCAGAAGGAGATCGTCAAGGCGAAGCGGCCACAGCAGAACTCGCCCTTTCAGGAGAAGTACGAAAATTTCAAATGGAGTTGGATGCCGCAGCACTTTGAAGCTTTTCGCGAGGGCCGTACCGGCGTACCGCTCGTCGACGCCGCCGTGCGCTGTGTGACGGCGACGGGATGGTGCCACAACCGCTGTCGCATGATCATCTCCGACTTTGCGGTGAAGGTGCTGTCGATTGACTGGCGTGAATGCGAGCGATGGTTTGCCACGGTGGCCGTTGACTACGATGTCGCGAACAACAATGGCGGCTGGCTGTGGTCCTCAGGACAGGGCGCTGATCCGCAGCCCTTCTTCCGCACCTTTAACTCCTTCCGCCAGGCGGAGCGTTTTGACCCCGAGTGCGCGTACATATACAAGTGGGTGCCCGAGCTGAAGGGCGTGCCGCCAAAGGTGGTGCACGCGTGGGATGAGTACTGTTCCACACTCGAGCGGCAGCAGAAGAGCGGCAAGTCGAAGGGTTCGGCGAGGGGCGAGGCGAAAGTGTACAACACCTCGTATCCGGCTCCCATCGTTGACATCAAGGCGGCAAGAGTGGCCATCATTGACAAATTCAGGTCCCACAACAGCGCCAGACAGCTTGACGTTTTGTGACAGTGGAAAGGCGCTTGAGTGATGGTGCTCAATCTATCGTTCATGTAAGCCGCCCTCTTCTTTATGAATGCACAGTGGCATGCAAAGACCGTAGGTGTCCGTGCGCTCAGGCGCCACTCTGTAATGCGTTCTCCTCCCGCCCCCCTTCCTCACGCTCTTTTCGTAGTTATGCGCTCGCCCTGGAGCGCTCACCACGAAAGCGGCACCCTTTCATTTTGCTAGTTGGCCACCCCCATGCTCCTCCTACTTGCTAGTTCCACGCGTCCGTAGCGGTGGAAAGCAAAAATGAAAAGACGGCAGCGCTGCTTTTGCTGTTGTGTAGCGCATACACGTTGCACTGGCCAATATAAATCGGTTTGTACTTGGCGTTGCGCAACGACGATGAAGAGCGGCGCTACTTGAGCATGGAGGCACCTTTCTGTCTGATGTCCACGCTACAAGCGCGCTGATTTGCAGCTGTTTCTTTTGTATTTATTTATTGGTGCTACGCTGTGCTGTTTCGAGTTTCTCTTTGCCCTCTTGGTCGCACGACGACCTGCACGACGCCATCCAAGCAGGCTGTGTTTATACACGGCATGCTGTCTCTCTCACAAACAAAGCAGTGGGAAAAGAAATCTTCAACGCCGTACTTTGGAAGTGAGAAGCTCACTTTTCACTGAAAAGCACTTCAGCCGCAGCAGCGAAGCGTCAAGCTGTGCGTTGAAGATGCTATGATATGCAATTTGCTCAGCTTGAAAAACGGCAGCAATGTAACGTAACGATTCGATGCTACAAGGTAGGCGCAGCAGAGGCGCCTGCTGTCTCAGTAAAAGATAGCTATTGCAGCCACTTGCAGTCTTTGTGGTCCACTGCTCCTCTCACACTTCCGTCACCCTACCTTTCGTGCCCTGCAGTTATTACCTACTCCAAAGCTTGAGCTGCCAGGCGTTATCCAACCGCGTTCGGTTGCTTCGATCGCTTTGTCAAGGTCGCCGCCCATTACAGCTTCCGTTTCATAGGTGCGCCCACAGAGCGGGTATCTGCGCATTCAATGCACTCAGGCTTCCTATTTTTTCTCTTGCTTTGATCTTCGTATTACTGTCCAGCACTAACCTTTTATGGAATTGTAATATCCAGTGTTGACCTGCTGGACGTCCGCGCATGCGAAGCGCCTCGCCCCCATGCCCTCTCTCCACAGCAACACAGCCCTATGCGCCCATCCACCCAGGGATGATTCTAAAGCCGACGCTTGCGCCGCCGCACCCCCTGCCGTCCCGTCTGCCTCCTCTACGTGTGATCTAATCATCAAAGTGCCAAAGGCGAAGCGGGCCAGTGACGATGAGCAGCTTTTCAATCCTAGTCGTCCCGCAGAGGAGGAGTTAGCAGAACTGAGCACTATGATATCCTCATGGAGGGAAAAGCGACTCATCGAGCTTCAAGAGGAATCGAGGCTGAAGAAGGAGACGGGTGTAGCACAGGTTGAGGCGACCATGGAGAAACGCATTCAGCAGCGCCGGGAGGCGGAGCGTCTACGTGCGCGGCAGCGGATGGGGCGGCTCCTCGACACGCTGGGGCCCCGACTGGAGCAGTGCCTCCAGAACGTTTCCTCTTCCTTCTCCTGCGTCGAAAACGGGCAAGTGACAGAGCCCAACGCTCTGCGGTGTGACCAACTTACTGATGTACCCACCACAGCACCACAGCATCTGGATTCACCAATGACACAGGCGCTTGTTGCGTGTGCTCGCCATCATGTGATTGGCTGCCAGCAACTCTCCGTAGAGGAGAGAGATTCACGCAATATCATTGAGAGAAGCCACCGATTTGCGGTAGAGGTGTCGCAGCTCGTAGCCGACGAGACGCAGTTTCGCTGCTATTTGGAGACGTGGGAAGACTCGTGGTCCAAACGACTGATGGCCGCCGCCGCCGCGAGCCCAGCCGTTGAATAACAAAGGAAGGGGTTTTGAAGAAGGGCACCGCCGCCGCCGCCTTTGCGTCCTCCCCCCCCCTTCACATGTACTCACTCGAAAACACCCCCGCGAGGCCCGTTCAATTCCCCTTTTTGTGTTCATTTTTCATGCACTCATGTACACTACACCTCACCCCTCAATGAAACACGTCACACCCGTTGCCGTTGTTACGGTTCCTTGATCTCAAGCCGCCCTACCAAAAAATATATAGATATCGATAAATGAGAGGCATGAAAAGAGAAAGATGATCCACGACTATGCTGGCGGTAACAGGAGCGACCCCTTCCCTCAAGGGGGGCTTCTTCACAAAGCGTAGTAAATGATAACAGGGAGGAAGCACGTATGGGGGTACTTCATCTTGCGCACGTACGCAAAGCGCAAAAGTTATCGTTTGCTTCACCGCATTTTTCTTTGCTTCCTATCTCCATGCACCATCTCCAATGCGCTGTCTGCCCTCGCCTCGGTGAACCCCAGCTTGCTTCCCACGATCACAGCAACAATCAAAAAGTAGAAGCGCACAAATGCGTGAAAAGGTAGTCCCAATCCCCTTCCTCGGCAAAGAGGTGTCAAGCTGGCTGTACCGCACCTCCCGATGGACACGCGACCATCCATACAAGTCTGCCGGCATTCTCTGTACATGCATTGTCGGCTCCATTCTCTATGAAGCCCAGGTCACCCACAAAAACCGCATTCCTTCACCAAACGTCAACAATCACCTTGAGTATCAACTGCGCGACGCCTCCCTCTGGGAGCGGTGGTTCCAACGCGGGCCGCCGCAGCGTGACATGAAGGCCGATGCGACGCAGCTGGCCGCTCAACATGTGGAGCTGAAGGAGACTCTACTAACCGATGCGGAGATCAAGCGCCAGCAGCAACTCTCGCAGCGCACCATAGCAGATACCGAAGCCCTGTTGGCAAGGACGACAGACCCAGCGGAGCGCGCGGCCTTGGAGAAGGTGATTGAGCAGGAGCAAAAGCTGATGGTGGGCGTCAATAACACAACGATGGTGGTGCGCAGTGGTCAGCTGACCGTGCGTGCCCCCCACTGGGACATCCGCAACAACGAGCGCAACTGGAGTATTCTGTCGCGCGACCAGCAGCAGCAGAAGGACCACTACTGGTACCGCCACGAGCGCAGCCGTGAAGACGACTACGCACGCAACACTTACTCGCGCCCGTAAATTTACACAACCATCGGTTTACGCTCGTGCCTTTGGAGGAGCGCATCTACGCGTTAAATGGACGCCCCCCCCCCTATTTATTCTTGCTACGTGCCTTCCTTTCCTTCTGTGTGTGCGTGTGTGTGTGTGGTACATGTGCTGTTGACATCTTTTCTCGAGTATCTTCACAGGTTTTAATCTCTGCCAGCTGCTACAGGTGCGGATGGGCGTAGAGCGGTTGTGTGCACTGATGCGAGTGCGCAAAGGGCGTTTTTCTTTGTTCTACCGAGGGACGGCCAGTGAGTCTGGCGTCCAAAACGGACGAAGCCTCCCGCGGTGAAAGCCAACAGTGGACTTCCTTGTGCGGATAGAGCCTTCTTTGCGCAAAACGTGCCCACACAAGAAAAGAAATGCAGATGCCTGCAGCCGACATTAAACGCGAGCCTTGAGAAGAAGAAATGGAAATAATGCGATGGCGCGCGGCCCCAGGCGATCGCCTTGGCGGAAGCCACAGCATTCCCACGTGGTGCCCCCCCCCCTACACACACACACACTTCAAGTGCAAAGCCGTGAAGCGGTTTTCTTCCAGCCTCATTCCTTCTTTTTCTTTCTTCTGCTTTGCTTTCTTTCACCGCGTGTGGTACCGTCGCTGCAACAAGCAACGCTGCAGCACCGCGCTCACGCAGTGTAACGCAGCGGAGATCAGCTCATTTGTTCTTCTTTGAGTCTTGCTCATCTTTATCTACAGCACACCGGCGCAAATAATTATGCGCCCCATTACGCGTCCTAGTGCCAGAGCAGTGCGCGTTGGTCTCTTCACTAGCTTCGTTGTCTATCCTCTTCATCAAGCGCACCGTCATATTTCCATCGCCGGTGGTGGTCGGGGTGACTTGTTCAAGCGGCACGCCGGGCAGTACAAGGCCCCCTATGGTGGTGCAGCGCGCGGCATCAGAGACCCGTCTGAGTCGACGGAGCCGAAGGATGGGCAGCTGCACATCCGCAAGCGACGCGATCACATTGCTTATGACCGCAAGTACTCGGGCGGCGGCCATCACCGTCCTGCCATAGCAGCTTGGTCCTATTTGATTTCCTCCCTTTGTAAGAACGTGCAGATCGCCTGTCCGGATGCGTTGTATGACCAGCTGCTCGCTGGGGAGGAAACCTTGTCGCCGTCGCAGCAGCAGCAGCTGACGGAAGCACAGAACCTATTCCGCTTCGAGCTGCAGCGGCGCCTAGGCCTTCTGGAGGACAGCCTGGCTGAGGCGGAGCTGCCGTATCTGATCCAGTGGCCAGCCCTGTTCCAACGCGTGTGGCTGCGCCTTCCGTTAAACCTTTCGCAGCGTGTTGAAGGCGCTTCGGGATATCGCTCTTCTAGCGCATCCACTGCTGCAACGACTTCCACGTGCCCTTCACCCCTAGCTCTGTCATCCGCTGCGCTTCCGCCCCTCGCCGCAGAAGTCTGGGCGTCGCCTTCCCCCTGCTCAGTGCCCCCTACCACGGTGAAGGCAGCAGAAAAGGGATCGACTGCACCTGCAGGCATCACCGACATGTCATTTTGTTCCCGGTTGGTCCGTCTTACTCGGCACGTGGTGGAGTGCGTGAATCAGGAGTTGAAGCAGCTCGAGGCGGCCGCACCGTTGAGGGAAGACGGAGCGCCGCGCAGCCGGCGTCAGGTGGAGCTCGAGGCGGCGTGGCGTGCGCAATGGCAGTCCGCCGTGCAGTGGCACTCTAACGAGCCTCAGTAAGGTTTCCGATGCTCCTTTTTGGGGGGGCTGTGCATGCAGGTGCGTCTACACAGCACCGCGCTGCTTCACTTTTTTTTTTTTTTTGAAAATGAGAAGGGCGATGATGCAACAGTGCTCAGTGCTCTTCACATTTCCTTGTCACAGTTATAATGTTTAAGCGATCAAATGATAAACTGAAGGCCAAGTTACTCTGCGCTTGCCGTTTGCTTTTTCTTTTCGTGCTGGGGGCGGGGCCGGCGGAACTACGAACCCACAGACCAGCACAGCAGTACGCTCGGTGTCCCTGCAAAGAGCCCTTGAGAAGCGTAGCTCTCTTTATCTGGCACCCATTGAATGCCTTAGCAGGCGGGGCCTTCTTGGAATGATGCGAAGACGGTCGCCTGCTCACACCCCTTCTTTCCTCTCCGCTCCCACCTGAGGAAAAATCGGAAAGACCCAACCGAGATGCTCTGTCGCTACTGTGCCGGCGCGTCTTCTCGTGAACCACACGGGGTAGGGGCTACAAAACATGATAAGAACAGGGTGCTGTGCCGAGCTTGCAGACGCTCTCTGTAACCTGCTGGAGCGCACACGCACCTTGCAGGAGCACGTAGTGAGGACTGTGACCGCGCTTGCATGTGCGCACACATCGTTGCAAAGTGGCGCAGAGGGAAAAGCTGCGACCCCACTGTGGAGCGACCCCGCCGGCCACTCAGCCTCCCCTCAGAGGGCTCAACCGAACATGGCGCCACCACTACACATAAACGGTGCGTACGTGGATGCGGGGGTGAGTGCGCCGCCAGAGTCAGTCCTTGGCCCGATAGAAATGGTTCTGACCTTGGACATATTCGAGGTGGCCCAAACATCTCCCGGCACCTGCTGCGCTCTTTTCAGAACTCCGTGTGGATCAGTGGATGCGGCTGCCACCGCGGCGGTGCAAGAGTGGCTGCGCCTTTACGCCAGCAAGCAGCAGAGAAGTGCCCAATGCGGAGAGGACATCTTTGCATGCCACCGGAATGAGAATCGAGCAGTGGAGCGCGCCCCCTCTGTCGCAGCATCCACCTCGCAGCTGGCATGGCCGGTGGCGTGGTGGTCAGCACTGGCAGCAAAGCAAGTCGCATGCTGCGTGCGTGTACTTCTCCTACGCGTCCCCAGCGCATACGCCGTACTTGCTTCAGAGGGAAGCTTGACGAGTGATTGTCTCCTCAAAGCGTCTTCTGCTTCCAAGCATTTCAACTTGGGCCCACCTCCCCTGAGAAACGGCATGGATGGCAGAAGAAGCGGCGTACTCGTGACATCGGTGCAGTCAGCGGGGAGAGAAGAGCCACCAAGTCTGAATTGTTCTCGCCGTTTGTCGGACTCCTCTGCCATCTCGGGTGTTGTGTCTGTTGCCTCCACGCTGACTGCACGCCCCTCCTACCCTTCCGACAGGTTTCTCGAAGTCGCACCTCAGGTGCACGTGGTGGGTGTTGTTTATGAGACCTACTTTGAAAACAGACGCGCCCTCTCCCCCGCACCCTGGGTGGTACTGCTCCTCCTTCTTCCTTACTCCGCCATGCCGCTGCGTCGGGAAGTAAATCTCAGCGCACTGGACTCCCGTACTGTACGGGCGGTGGCGGTGATCGGTGAAGTGGTGGAGATCACCGGGCACGCGCGGGTAACTCAGCGACAGGGGAGCAGCAGAGGAGGTGTGAGTAAGGGTTGCGGAGAGACGCTGCTGCAGGAGTGCGTTCTGGCGAGCTGGGCCACCCCACTGCTGCGTTCATCGTCCTCGTCACCCGTCACACCTTCCTTCTCTCCGGAGTTTGCCGTGTACGTGGCCGAAGCTGTCGGTAGTCCGCTGATGCCTCCTGCTCTGTCTCCTGCCTCTCCCATCATGGTCACCGTTGCACCATCAGATGCCGCGTTTGAGCCGGCTCGTCAGGTGTCTCTACTCGAAGTCGGGGGCACGCCAACGGCGCTGCGGTACGCTGATTTCTCTCTCACAGACGCACAACTGGGTGTGGAGGACGCGTCTGTTGCCGAGTTATCGGGCTGGGAGGAAGAGCGTGCAGCTCGTATTGCGCTCACGTGCTGGGAAGGGGCACGCCTCGCGCTGGGTGTGGAGCTGATCAACATGGAAGACACGTGCGCGGCATCAGCCTTCTTCTCCACCACGCTCGACGTCGTCATCTCCGCCCAACTGGCCATCTTCTCCGCGCAGATGGGTGAAGGGGTGGCGCTGCTGCTGGTGGATGAGGCCCCGGAGTCCTTGGTTACGCAGATGCTCAAAGCCTTTCACCGAGCGGCACCCTCGGCAACGTTGGAGCTTCCTTCATCGGCACTGTGCGGCGCCAGTCCTTCGTTTTTTCTGCCTTCTTATCGAATGCAGAGCGTACCAGCACCCGTGCAGCTCTCCCAGCGACTACAAGCTACAACACAGACGGCATCAGTATCCGCATCTGTCAGCAACGACGCCATGCAGCCACCAGCTGTACGGCGCTCCTTCCAGCGAGCGGGCGCCCACGGGCCGTCAGCAGCTGCCGTGGCCGCACCGCCACCACCCCTTTACGCCGAGGTGCTGAAAGGTGGCGCCTTAACCTACGCAAGCGGACGGGCGCTCGTGCTGCAGGGTATCGAAACGATTCCCGCTGCGACCCTCAAGGTGCTACAGGAAGCCCTCCGTACGGCGAGCGACGATGAGAAAGATTCCGATGGTACGGTCGTGGGGGCAGCAGCCGCTACGGATGTCAACGACGACGGCGGGCCCTTTTGCTCTTTTGTAAGTGGTGCACACACCACTCGCGCAAGTGAGTCAGCAAATATCACCGATGCACCCGTTACCCAAGCAAGCGGGGCTCGACACGCCATTCAGCGTGAGGGTGGGCAGTTTGTGAAGTACCGCGTCGTTCACGCTGCGGTGTGCTCCGTCCGTCAAGGAGCACGCCTGGCAGAGAAGAGTCACCTTTTTGAATTTGCACAACGGTGCGACGTTGTGTTGCGGCCGGCGTACGATCGCCGGCGGCAGGAAGCGGCGCTGCAGGCGACTGTGGTGGCACCCCTCCAAGTTCTTCTTTGCTCTCGGCAAGAAGCGTGGCTGAACCTCTTAGGCAAAGCCTTCGCTTTCCCAACAAAGCTGCGTGCCGCTGCAAATGCCGCGGCTCCGATAAGCGAGCTGGATGCACCACCAGCGCTGACGGAGCCGTGCAATCGGCTACTGAGCACCTACTTTATTGCGGCAAAGGCGCTCTGCCATGAAGGCACGGACGCGAGCATGATGACGACGCTCGTGAAGCTGACGGTCATACACGCCCAGTGGCGGTATCGTCTTACTGAATTGTGTTCGCGTAAGAGAGCCGACCGGAACTCGGGTGGAGTCCTGCGGGGCTGTAGGGGTGCTGCGGCGAAGGGCCCGCTTCGAGCAACGGCGCTGATCGACGCCGTGGTTGCCGTTGGTCTCTGCGATGCAACTTTGCACTTTTTCACTGCGAGGGCGCTGTTGGGCGAGTGCGTGCTGCAGCTCTTGGAGAGGGAGGCGTGGCCCATCTGGGAAGCCGAGGCGGACGCTGAGGAGCCGCAGCGAGGGGCATTGCCCGATCAAGCAATGCGGGAGTGCTGGGCCGATGAGGAGGGTGGAGTGCGTTGGCACCTTCCCCCTGGTGCCACACAAGCGGTATCTACGGAAGCACAGCAACTCTATCAGCAAATCGAATTCCGCACTCGCTGTGGGTTTGACAGCATTTCGCATTGCTGCGAGTCTCTTCGGCCGTCTGTCTTCTCAATTCAGCAGTTAGTGCAGGACTTGATTGACCACCTAGAGCGCTCCACGCACGGCATCGCCCCAACAGCGGCGCAACAGTAATACAGCGCTGTGAGTGTCCAGTGTGCAGGTTTCGGCGTTTCAGCGCGCGTGCCAGTGCGTATCGTGACCAGAAGCGTGTTCAGACTGCTGCTGTGTTCTTTTCCCTTTGTGGGCTTTGATTTATTCTGCTGCACCATGTGTACTGCTATGGAGGTTCTTTTCTCAGTTGAGAGAAAACAAGGAAAAATAAAAAGTAAAAAGAGATCGGCTCTGTAAAGGTTGATGGGTGCAAGCAAGCATGATGCACAGCAGAAGCATCAGGAGCGCCGTGCTATCTCAACGACAGCCATAGTTTTTTTTTTTAGGCGCATCTTTAAACAGCACCCTGCTCGTTCTACCAAGTGTTCTCGCCTGCGCCGCCCTATTACCGGTTCCCTCTTGTGTGCGAGGCACGCGCCAGTTTCCACAGGTTGAAATTGTGCCGTTGCAAGCGGAGCCCTCTTTTGGATTCTCTCACATCTGTTCCTCCTTCGTCACACACACACATATATATATATATATATATTCATTAAGCAGCTGTGAAAATGATGTTCGGTCGCCCGCAAGCGCCCCAGAAGGACTGGGGCAACATGTACTTCTACGAGAGGGTGCACCACCTGATAGATCACACCGCCGATTTTGTGATTGCAAAAGTAAACTGGTGGATGCCCTCCGTCGCGGTGGGAATGGCACTTAGCCTCTTTATCCTCGGTGGCCCCGAGAGCATGCCGCAGGCCGCCTCCATCATTCTGCCCTCGGCGACGCCGGTACTCGCGGCACCGCAGTTCTCGAGCCCCGAAAACCCCCAGAGCGGCGCCGATGCCCCGGAAGAGGAGGAGGACTTCTAAAAGGAGAAAGAAGAATTGCTTGTGCTGCTGTAGCCGACCTTCTCTTCGATCTCCGGCTTCTCCTCTGTGTTGGCACTCGTTGAGAGCACGCGGGATATGGAAGAGGGTGGGATGCCATAAGAACCTCCTTTTTGTTCACATAAGTTCATATTACTATTTTGTTTTTTTTTTGTAAGATGAACCTCGGTGCTCGGCGTCGTCATCTCTCTGTCTGGTATGTTGGCTCTTCTGAAAATGAAGCGAAGGGCGTCATGGCGAGGTGTGCGTGTCTTGGCGGCGCGCAAGACAGGCATATGCTGGTGGATCTATGGATGAGTGTAGCTCTAATTGTTCGTATCACTTAAAGAATGACTGTCAAATAACAATTTAAACGTAACGTGCTTGACATTTCGAGGACGTGGACATAAGAATGAAGACCGACACTACGATGCTCCGGCATTCCCCCGCGGCGCACTCAGCGAGGAGCGTGACTTTGATTTCATCTGGACAGACGTGCTGCTGCACCGATGTCGTGCATCCCGTAGAGGTGGTGCCGCCGCATTCCCCCTATCTCCTTTCTTTATCCATATCCCTTAACCTAATTGCTGCATCGGCCCCAACTGCGCGCTTCGATGGGCGTGTGCGACTTACATTTTATTATTGCACGGGGCAGCCGCAGCTTTATCTCACTGCCCACCAGCACACAAGGGCAGAAGGAAGGTAGGTGCTACAAGCCTTATGGAGACGTCCCCCCAAATACGCTTTCCCTTTTCGGTAACTTCGTTTGTGCTTTACCTTGCCGTGCATTCTTTTCACTCTCTCTGCCTGGGCGATTCAGCGGCATGCACGGCAGTCCGTCCTATGCGCATCCCCGCACTGCCGACATGGAAGGGCCTCTACCGGGTTTACTGAAGCGCAATTTGAACACGAGCAGCAACAATAGTAATGCGAATTTTCTAATAGAGATCAACGTGCCCCAGAAAACAGACACACCGCACAGGTCCGCCGACCCGACGAGCATAATCATCGTGGACGAAGCACCAAAGGAGGCCGGTAATGCCAGCTTCTTCAGTTTCAATAGCCCTGGAGGGTTCACGTGGTGGGCCGGGGTCATTCTCGGCGTCTTTAGCTGCTGTACTGTCGCCTCGATAATAATTATTCTTGTGGAGTCCAGTCGACGTGAGCTGCCCACCGTTCTCACTCTCATGAGCGCACAGCAGTGCCCCTTCCTCTCCCCCCTCCTGCCCCCGTTGGCGTTTGACGCATGGCGGGCGACGTGTTCCAGAGTGACGAAGGGTAGCACCTATCGGTGCACCACCTCGTCTGACTGCGTCGCGCTCGGTAGTCCATGCGCAGATCCGAGGCTTCTGGCACTGCTGCAGTGTGCCAGCACGGGAGGCGGAGCCGGTAAGAGCGAGATGGTGTGTGCGTACCCATCTTTCAACTCAGCATCAATGCCTCCTTCGCCTTCTGCTCTTTCCTCTTCGGGATTTTGCCCGCAAGCGGGCACCACTTGCGCTTTGTGCCTCGATGACACGTGCGACTCCACGACGCCGTTGACCGGCTCGATTGGGTGTCCGCCAAGCTCCGCGTGCACCAGCAACTCCTGGCTTTGCTACCCACTTAGTTCGTGAGTTCAATTGCCTCTATGGGTGAGCATAGTTACTGAGTTATTCGTATGATGCGACCAACGTCTCCTCCCCAATTTTTCCTTTATGATTGCTTTTGCTGCCTCCCCTCCCTGGGATGATACGCTTACGAGCGCTGACGGTGTGCGAGTAGGTGCCTCTAAATAGAGGGAGCTTCGTTTTGTTATCACCGTGGTCGCCGCTGCTGACCAAACCCTCTCTTTCTCGTTCTTACTTCGATGCTTGCCTACTGGCCTTTTTGCGACCCAACGGGAAATGAATAAAGTGGAGCGTGGCCACGTTGAGCGTGCACGCGCCAGGTCGAGTGCTTGCCTTTCTGGGGAGCAAATAGCCGGCTTCGCTGCAAATGACATTGGTGCCGCTGTGAAGAGGTTTATTGAAGTATCGAATGTCCTCGCAAAGCTGCCTTGTGCATATGTGTCTTCGATTGCGTTGCAGTGAGCATTTTTGTTGTGCTGCGCATTGTCTCTTGCGCCGCTCTTGAACTTCCCAATTTTTGTTTTCTGCTCTACCGTTTTGGATGATCTGCGGCCACAGAGTGAAGGGTCTTTCAAGAGGCCAACTCTCTGACCATCGCTTGCGGGCCCCTACACAAGCGTATCAGCAAGCAAGCCTCTGTTGTTGAAACTGCTGATTGGCTTGATTATGTGCACCATTCGCGAAGGAAGCAGATCACAAGCAAATTTGTTGAATTCGCCTATTTTTACAGATTAGCTCACGGTAGCTCCGTGAATACTCGCGAAAGATCTAAAATGGCGGACGAACGAGATGGCGGCATTGTGCAGACGTTCCTTTCCCTCGGCACGGACTCGAATCAATGCTTTCGCATGTTTTCTCGCGGCAACAACCCCGGCTGCTACATCCTCGGCTGGTGGGCCACCTTCGCCGCCAAGGAGTACATCAAGTCCACCGCAGTCGTCAAGCAGTGGTCCACGTCGTCGAACAGCTCCTCCTTTATCGACGTTGTCGTCGTGAACGATGCGCTCTGTAAGGAGATGATCCGAGACTGTCTGCTGCGCCGCGGTGCCTCTGTCGAATACTACGAGCGTGAGTCTGCGGGAGGTCCGTATGTTTGCCGGCAGCGTGGCTCACCCGGCAACATCACCGACTTCGAAGCCTCGCTGTTTGAGTTCGAGGAGGCGGAGATCCAACTGCTGGCAAGCGGGGCTCTCGTCTTCGGGACGAGGTTGGACAACGGCGTGCAGATCGGCTTTACGGCGCTGAACACGACGCTGCGGCAGCTTAGCTACGCCGAGTACGTCGACACACCGCAGCTGACGAGTCTTGACTCGTTGGTGGCGCAGACCAACCTGAAAGAGCTGCTGCTGACGGTGGTGCCACCTCCTGCCTCGGCAGGCGGGCAGGCCGCGCTAGACGAGGATGACCGCATCATTGCGGTGCGGCGCATCTGTGAGCGCTGTGGTGTGCAACTGAACATGAGCACGCTGCGTGAGGTGCGCCAGCAGATGAAGGTCGAGGCAGCAGCCAAAGGACTGAGCGCGTTGGCGGAAATCCTGCGTGTGCCCGAGGAGCGGCTGCCGCTGGGCCTGTGTCCACTGGCAAGTCAAGCTGTGGAGAACATTTTGGGCCGCATCGACGTCATGGACGTAGCGAATCAACATGCCTTCTATCTGCGCCGCATCGTGCCGTCCACCTACATGAAGCTGGACAGTGCGGCGATTGAAGCGCTGAACTTGGTGAGTAAGAAGCCGGAGCCTCGTGGATCTCTGCCAACTTCCGTATTCTCCTGGCTCAACCGCTGCCATACCGGTATGGGCTCACGTGCGATGCGGCAGTGGTTGCTGCAGCCGCTGCAGTCTGCCGAGGATATCAATCAGCGCCTGACCATGGTCGAGCTCTTCGTTGAGAATCCTATTCTTCGTGACATGCTCATAGCGCAGGTGCTGAAGCGGTGCGGTGATATGGACCGCCTCAATCGAAAGCTGCAGCGCCGCAGCCTCGCTCTGAAGGATACACAGGCCTTCCTGCACTTTGTGAACGTGGTGCCAGCTGCGCTTCAGGTGTTGGGCACCTATACGGGCTCCCAGTCAAAGCTGCTCAAGGACGAGTTTATTGCCCCCATGGAAGAGATCAACGAGCACATGGCGAACCTCAGGACGTTGATTGAAGTGACCGTCGACTTCAGCGATCGCAATGCCGCCCGCATGAACGCCTCCTTTGACGACGATCTCCAAGAGCTGCATGATCAGCTTACCAGCACGCTGAAGGAGATTGATCGCGAATACGCCCATGTCTTGCGTAAATTCGACTGGAACGAGAAGCAGCTGAAGTGTGAATACCACAGCACCTACGGTTACGTATTTCGTGTGTCGCGCAAGGAGGACCGGCAGCTGCGCAGCAGTAAGGAGCTGATCACCGTGAGTACGTCGAAGGATGGCGTCCGCTTTGTGTCGGAGAAGATGGCGGCTCTCAGTGAGCAGTACCGCCGTATCAATGACAGCTATGAGACGCGCCAGCAGGAGCTGAAGAAGAAGTTGATCGACAGTATAGCGTCCTACTTGCCGTTGCTGGACGACGCGAAGGAGCTCATTGCCACTTTGGACGTGTACGTGGCGTGGGCCATCGTCGTGAAGGACTGCCCGCGGCCAATGGTGCGTCCCGTGGTGCGCGATGCTGCTGCAACGACAACGGCATCCGTGGTGAAACAGGAGGTGGAGAGTACCAGTCCGGCATTCGCCGCAGGCGTCCGAAGGATGGACAACGGCGCTGGCCCGATCCTCTCTTTCAATAACCTCCGGCACCCGCTGGTGGAGCTGCGGCAGCCGAACTTCAAGGCCAACTCGCTCTTCCTGACGGAGCGGACCAACGGGCTTCTCATCACCGGCCCCAACATGGGCGGTAAGTCCACCTTTATGCGCAGCGTGGGCGTCGCCGTTGTCCTCGCTCAGGCCGGCTGCTTCGTGCCGGCAGACGCGGCCGAAGTGCAGGTGCGGGACGCCGTGATGTGCCGCGTGGGGGCCACCGATCACTTGGCGCAAGGCGTGTCCACTTTCATGGTCGAAATGCTAGAGTCCGCTGCCATATTGTCTGGTGCAACGCAGGACACACTAGCTATTGTGGACGAGTTGGGTCGCGGTACGTCGACGTACGACGGCTTCGGCTTGGCCTGGGCAATTGCGCAAGACGTGGCGGTGCGCGTGAGGGCCACGCTGCTCTTCTCTACCCACTTCCACGAGCTGACGCAGCTTCCTCTGCAGTGTGCGGCGATGCAAAACGTGCACTTCGGCGCCGACGTCGATGAGGCGGCCGGCACGCTGCACTTCTCTTACAGTCTGCAGCCTGGCCCCTGTGGGCGGAGCTATGGCCTCTACGTGGCCTCCCTCGCGAAGATGCCGGAGACGGTGATCGAGTGCGCCAAGGCGAAGGCAGCAGAGTGGGAGACCTTTGAGACGGAAGGCAACCGCACTACCAACAAGGCCCCGGATGCAACTGTGGTACGAGCCGTGGCGGCCTACGCGAAACGGCTGCGTGAGCTGGAGCAGCAAGCGCCAGGAGAGACTCGCGACGCTGCGCTGAAGCGACTGAAGGTGGAGGTGCAGCAAAATGAGCTTGTTCGACCTTACCTGTGCGAAGTTTCGTAGGCCTTGAGGGAACCGAAAGAGCGGTGAAACACGTGGATCGCAGGGCCCTCTTTTAGAGTACCTGCCACGCCCCGGTGCATCGCAAGAATTTGCTGGTCTGTTCCCCCGAGGCGAGCTCTAACGGCATCATCTTATCCCATACACACGCAGGTATATATATATATATATATATATATATATATACTGTGGCCCCCACTTACATATCTTGCTGCTTTCTTTAGCACACGCTCTTTCTCTTTGCTATTGCGGTCTTGAAGGCGCGTCGGGCAGAGAGGCCAAAGCACGGGTGCGTACCACTGCGTGCTCATAGAAGGTTTTAGACCATCATAGATATATGACACGGCATTTCTTGCTTTTGTTACCTGCGTGCACTACGACAGAACTTAACGGAAACGATAGGAGCGTTCATTTGAGCAAACAAAAAGCCAAACTTAAATGGTTGACAATGAGACTTGTGTGTGTGTGTGTGTGTGCGTGCGTGATCTCCATTTACTTTCTTCCCCGTGTTTTGCACTAGTGGAAGGGCGTGGCAAAGCAATCGATAGGTGATGGGCCGCAACGGCAACAACAACAGTAATGAAACACTAACAGACTTTTCCTTCTTCTCCCCCCTCTCGTGATTTCGCAGTGAACGTTTTTAAATTGGCTATCGCAAACGCTTCTTAATCGCTCGTCTTAGGTTGCCGTTCTTTTTTGAATAAAGGATTAGTCATCCCGAGCTGGAAGCAGCAACACATGGTTGCGTGCAACTCAGGCGATAAATTCTGCAGCCCTCCCCCCCCCCCCCC
>LJSK01000073.1:67135-84982 GCA_001299535.1 Leptomonas seymouri
CCCCCCCCCCCAAAAAAAAAGGGAATAAGCGAGCTTCATCCTCGACGGCGTATAAGTGTTTTTTGTTATTGCAAATCATATCATTCGCGCGTTGTATTGTCATTTTCCTTCCCAAACGAGGAGCTCCCACGCGGTGTCGCACCGTTCCCTTATCTTCTTTGCCAGTGTTGGTCTTTGAACCTTTTTTTTTATACTTCGATTTCGTAGGCGTGACATCATGTTGCAATCGTTTGTAAATAGTCTTGTCTTCGCGCCTCCAGACAATACAAATTCGCTGCAGGCGGTGCAGCTGCTTCAGCACAAGCGTTATATGGAGTTCGTTCGAAAAAAGGATGGCCAGGTGATTTCCTACTACCACATAGCTCCTGATGGCGGCCGCGTCACTGAGGAGCGCCTCAACGAGGTCACGCAGTTTGCTACTGTCATGTTGTTTCATCACGGCAATGCCGAAGATCTTGGGGGGTGCTACCACTACACAGAGTGGTGCGCTGCATCCTTTGGTGTTGCGGTGGTGATGTACGACTACTGTGGTTACGGTCTCTCTGGCTACCCCGGCAAGCGTAAGTCCTCGTCGTCCCCTATTACGGAGAAGACCGTGTACAGCGATGCAGACGACATGTACGGGCATCTACTCAAGCTAGGCTACCCAGCCCACCGCATTATCGTGGTGGGCCGCTCCGTCGGCGGGGGGCCAGCGTGCTACCTTGCCCAGAAGCACCACAAAGAAATTGCCGGGTTGATTCTGATTTCCACCTTCACTTCCTGCCTGCGTGTTGTGTCGACGCACTGCTTACCCTACTTCTGCGGCTGTGTAGACGTGTTTCACAACCACCGCCGAGTGGAGGAGGTGATGGAGTGCCCGGTGCTGGTCATGCACGGCACGGATGATAATGTGGTGCCTTATCACTGCTCCTGTGAGCTGCTCGAGACGATTGAAAAGCGTCGTCAGCGTGCATGGGCGGGGCTGCAGCGCCACCGTGAGAAGACAGCGGCTAAACAGAGAAGCTGCTGCACCACGCACGACACATCGAAGGCGCCGCCGAGTGCATCTAGCAACACTTCCGTGCTTATGACGCGCGCGAGCGGCGAGCAGCACGGCGAGCCTGTCAGCGTCTACGATCTTTACCAGCGCGCCTACGCTGCAATTCCAGAGTCGATCCGCAGCGCCGCTGCACGGACAGTTGGCTTTGATGCCCATGAAGTCCAGATTGGCACCTTTCACAAGTGGTTCCAGGGCTGCGGTCACAACGACATCGAGCATCTCGAATTGCAGACGTTTGCGCAGGCTGTTACGTGGTTTACGCACTTCGCCAAGGCGTTTTCTGTTGAGCGGGGGTCAACAGTAGGTCGACATGCGAGCAGCGTTTCTGGAGTGGCTGCTTCGCGTGAATAACAGCAACAAAGAAGCACTTAGCGCAAGTCTTGGTGTGTGACCCTTTGGGCACCCCTTTGATCTTTTCTCCTGCTCACATTGCTTTCTCACACTCACCCACTGGCTCACCATCGCTGTCTGTTGCCGGTCTGTCGAAAGTGGGGCTGAGGAAACTGGCCCTCTACTTGCACTGGCGTCGTCGCTTGTTTTGGTTTTGGGTGTTGCGGCGTATCTGTGCGGTGCTGCTGCGGCAGCTGCGATGCACCTTGAGGGAAAGCCGCTTTCTTTTACCTTTTTTTTGTTTTATCCTGATGCAGACCTTTCTGCCAGTCAAGCGCCGTCGTTGATGATCGGTGACCATGAAGGGTGCGTCTCGTACTACTCTTAGTGTTCTTTTACTTTTCACTGTTAGTTGCAGTTTTCCTCACAGCTGTGCACGCAGACTTCAGCTGCCCGCCGATACCACGATCCGAATCCGAAAAAAAAAGCGAAGCGTTTTGGCGGCCACCACAATTTACAAGGTGATTACGACTCCAACGTGCTGACCTAAAGGATAGAGCTTAACACTGTTGCACTTCATGCGTTGAGTTCAGCAAAGGGCAGCTGCTCTTTCATACTTTAGGAAAGGGATCTCGCGCCAGTTCCTGCAGTTGTCTCTGCTTTGTGTTGTGCTCTTCATGTTGCCACGAACAGAGGGTAAAATTTAATTGATCTTCTTTTGGTTCTCTCGCTCTTCTCTGGTTACAACAGCAAAAGAGTTTACATGAGCTGTAAAAATCGGCCGCTTCTTGCGTACACTTCGCGCCGAAAGAAGAAAAGTAAAGCGAGTCTGACTGGCATCACACAAACACACACACACACACAAAGTACGCTTGACACCAGGCAGAGTACGTGCGTCTTAGGCGAGTACTGGAGCATACATACGCATGTGTGTGTGTGTGTGTGTGTGTGTGTGTGCACTGCGTTTACGTATCGGTTCTACCGAGACCCACCTGACCCTGATCTATGACTCGTTGAGGCGTCCTGTTGTGCTTACGCTTGCACCTTCTTTCTACATCACCACACCGAGACGAACACGCGGCAATGCGCCGTCTTCGTGATGCCCCCGGTTCCGCGGAGATGGAGGACTACTACGAGAGCGACTACGTCCCTCTACAACTCATCGATCGCTACAACGCCCTTCAATTCGAGAAACGAAAGCGAACGATGCAGCAATTTATCGGCGCAATGCAGACCCACAGCCTTGCCCCGACAGACGGCCCAGCGGCGGCGCTACACCTCACGACGCAACCCCCTACGCACACTGCTCAACTGACCACTTCCCAAGGGCAGCCCGAGCAGCAGTTGCGATCGAGTCTGCGATTTTCACAGCGCCGGAGCAACACAGCCGATGCTTGCAGCAGTGTGACTAGCAGCGTCGGCCCTCGGCAAGGCCCGCGGACAAGTTTGGCCCTGGACGCGATCTACGCGGTGCGGAAAGTCAGTCGCGGCAATAGGGATGCGCTAGCCACTTCTAGCGGGGATGTGCTCCTCTCCACCGCGCTGCACCCCTCGCCTCCCTTTGAATCTCCATGTCGGAGCCGTCCTCCTAAGGCAAAAGTGGCTACGACGGCTTCAGCGAACGCCCGCCCGCCATTGGCCCACACACACAAGAAAACGAAGCAAAACCCTGCTGCTAGCCCCGATGGGCCGCTGAAGCGTGATCTGTACGACGGCGCCACTGAGTTGCGTCGGCAGGAGCACTTCCTCAGCGAGAGCAAACGCCTAGGCAAGCCCTTTGTGCCCTCAGGCAGCAACGGACTTGACGTGCCAACCCGCTTTATGTTAGGCGACTGCGTTAAGGCTTTGTATCGCTCTATCGTCCCGAACTGGCGGATGGCGTCGCCCACAGTGGTATCCACTGCAGAGGATCTGATCGCCGTGTACTTCTCGTTGGAGAAATTGGAGAAGG
Organism: Leptomonas seymouri; assembly: GCA_001299535.1. Lineage (NCBI taxonomy): Eukaryota > Euglenozoa > Kinetoplastea > Trypanosomatida > Trypanosomatidae > Leptomonas > Leptomonas seymouri. The sequence goes on from LJSK01000073.1 coordinate 70,459, forward strand.
CGCAGGTGACGGAGCTACTGCAGTACATGAACGCGAGCCTTCTGCACAACGCTGCGATCCGTGAGTTTCACCTCACGAAGGTGCCGGAGGGGTGGGATGTACTGACGAATGACGGCTATGTGCTGTACACATTTCGGCCGCCGTGGGTGAAGAAGCGGGTCTTCTTGCCTGATACAATCAACCCGCTACATGCGCATCTCCGCGAAGGTGAGGCCTAGGGGGCCAGACTTCAACAACAACAAACATTCCCAGACATGCCAGAGCGTGTTATTCACGAAAGTCTCAGCATCCGTGCTCTGATTTCTGAGTCGTCACCCCGCCCCTCCTTCCCTCTTTAGAGTTTCCCTGCTGCTTTGCATTATTTTCATGTATCTATTGGTACTTCTCGCACCACATTCTGCGTGTCTGAATGGTGAACTCAAGGAAAAGACTGGCGCTGCCCTCGGTGAAGGCTCTTTTGTGTGCGTATCGAGTTTCGGCTGTTGCCCATCTGGCATTTTCATCAGCGCACTTGGCGTCTGTTTCGCATGCTCAACGTTTCCCTTCTTTGCCTTTTTGCTTTGTCCTCATTTGATGGCCTTGTCACTTGTGAAGTCTAGGGCCGCCTAGTGTATTTCCCACCCTCATTCTGCGTTACAGTCCTACACGCTGCTTATTATCCTCTAGGGCAGTGCTTTAAACTGCGCTGACGCTTTCACTTCTCTCATTCGCTTCTTCGGTACAGCTGGTGCTGGCTGCTGACTGGTGTAACATTAGTATCGTGTGCTTTATGCGCTCGTCGTCGTATCGGCGTTGACGTCCGAGCATACATCAGAATTTCATTACTTTTGGCCTTGCATTTGTAAAGTTATGAATCCTAGTGCGGATGCGTACGTACCGTCCTCGTCCATCGCGGAGACGCTCAGCCGCCGTCGGCCCACGCCGCCTGCGACGCCGCCGATGAAAGCCAACACCGCCGTTACGAGCTCCAGCATGACTGCCGTCTCAAGCAACGAAGTACATATGACCGCAGCCGAACGCCTGCGCAACTTGGGGAGCGCGTCTGCAGCGCAGCCTCCTCTAAAGCAATCCATCCCGCCATCATTCCGAGGCTCTGATGCTCAGACGCCTCTGCTAACGCTGGCCACAGCTCCACACGCATCTGCAGCTTCCATTACCTCTCCTTCCTCCTCGCCCAGCTTGCACGATGACAGCACAGCTTCGGCAAAGCACGGTGGTTTTATTCGTTACACGAAGCAGCAGCTGCTGTCGTTGCGCCCAGCAGCGATGGAGTGCATCGCACGTGACCGCATCGTCGACCACCCGCCGTTTTTGAAAATCCCGGAGACCTTCGCGCACCTTTTAGAGCTGCCGCACTCGCTGGAGTACGTGGACGTGGACGCGGCAACGCGGATGGTAGAGCACCGCACCTACGTCAGCCCCCTCCTCTCCTCCTTTGCACTGGCACGCGCGGAGGAGTCCAATACCATTGCGGAGGCAGAAGACGACATTGCCCACGCACGCCTCTATCATTGCGCCATCTGTGCTGAAGGTGGCCCACAGCCCTGCCCCGCCGTTCAGCGGCTTGTGCAGCGTGTGTCAAAGTTTGCCATGTCCACCAAGCTTGGGGCTGTTCTCATGCAACCTGCACTGGTGGTGGAATCGCTGCTGCGACTTGCCTTGGTGTTTGAAGCGAAGCAGAGCTCGATTCGGTTGCGCCTGCTCGCAGAGCGCAGTCCACGCGTGGTCCACTTGGTCGAGGAGTACCTCTGCGGGGAGGGCTATCACCTGCCGCTGCCGCCCGTCACGGCGCACGAGGAGTGGGCCGTGATGAACACCATGCTGAAGTTCGACGCCATCCGCGACAACAAAACACGCATCATTACCGACTTGTCAAAACACTGGAAGAAGCGACGTACGCAGTTTGAACAGTTTGTGTACTTCTTTGCGTTTCGCGACGCTCGCCCAGCGCGGCCTGCGAAGAACGTTATCACGCAGTCGGTGAAGCCCGGCATGGTGGCAATGTTGATGGGGGACGTGACCGCGGTGCTGCTGTTGCACCGCCTGGGCTTTTTCATTCCCCCGGACTACTACTGGTCCGTTTACCCGTTTCTTCGTCAGGCTCTCGGCAAGGGCACGCTGGCCTATGATGTGGTGAGGCACCTGGGTTTATACTTTTCTTCGGTACAGCCTGCCGATATGTACAACCCGGTTGAGCGCCGCAGCATTTTACATAACAAAACGGAGGCGCCTACTACGTGCCCATAAAATTTGGTAGAAACGCCTGAGGGGGGGGGCGTTGCGAGTGCCGGGTGCTTCTGTTTTCGATGCTAGCGTGTTTATCCAGTGTGCCCTCAAGACATGCGGAGACGCACGGCCAGGCGCTGCGAGGCAGGAAGCACCGCGCACCAGCATCTTTTACTTTATTTCGAGGACGAACTGGCGCCAGTAGAAACCGGAGCAAGAAGCAGCAAATTCGTACTTTTGCCCTCAGAAAAAAAAACTAAACGAAGATATATATCGTGGAAGGAAGCCGTGTGCGCAGGTTGGCGTGTTTCAAGCTCGAAGAGAAGAGAGGGAGCAACTGCTGGCCCTCAAGTCCATACAAATGCAAGGCCGCTCTTGTGGCTTCATGCAAGCAGCCGACGTAAAGAGATGGTGGGGTTTTGTGCGCACTCGCTGGTATGTGAGTTTTCAAAGCACTTGCGTTTGTCTTCCGTGTGTGTACGTGTGACGCCACATAAGACGATTATTATTCTGCTCCTCCTTCTCCGATGATTTCCATTTGCCTTCTTTTGTTTTTGCGGCGCGTGCTTTCAGCGTGAAGGCGACCGGACATCTTTACAGAAGAGCAGCCACACGCTTTCGGCGCAGTGCCTTTCTGACGTCTTGCCGCTCACCCCCTCTCCAGCCTTCGATTTTTTAGACGTTGCACGGACCCACCAACAAGAAGAAAAAGACGCTTCAGATTTTCTTCTTCTTTCCTTGCCGGCTGCGGTGAAACATTATTCCCTTCCCGCTTTCTTCAAAGCCCACTCCTTCACCTTGTTACTCCTTTGCCACGCGTGCCGTCAGCACCTGTCCCGTCCAAAGCCTCCTGGCCAATATTGAAGCAGAAGCGGTGCGGCGCCCGCGATCTTGCTTGCCATACGAACGGCTGTATTCTTTTCATTTTTCTTTCTTTTTGATACGCACAGAAGCGTGCAGAGTCCCACGCTAACCTTGTACCTCGCCCACTTCTTTTTCTTTTTGCTAGAACCGTTGCCTTTTTTTCAAGATTTCACTACACGCACTTGTACACTGCCAACATTTTCTTTCTCCCTTCCCTTCGCGGTGAACTCTGCGGGGGTGTAAGCGCGTAATCTAGAATAACCGAATTTTGCTTTGTTCACATCAACCACTACGTAGCCTATGCAGCAGTGGGCTTTAGAGCGCTATTCCGAGTCACCGGAGAGCACCGGCCGTCTATCGCAGCAACAGCGAGATGCAAAGCTTTTCAAGTCGGAAAGCCGCCATGCGCGGCGCAGCGGTTGTCTGGAGTCGTTGACACGGTTGTCCAGCAGTGCCTTTCGTGCAGAATCCATTACCAATCAGGCCCACAACAACGAAAACTGGGAAGAGGAGGACGGCCGCAGCGGTGTGCCGCAGCGCCTCTCTCGTCACATTCCTCAGCGCATCGGCATCGACATGTCCGTTTCGTCGTTTAATTTGATTGCATCACCAGCATGCCTTTCGCAGTCCTCTGTGGCCTCCCCACGCAGCCTCGCTGGCCCGTACGGACGGAGTAACGGTGGTAGCCGCGCCGCTGGTGCTGCAGCCGGAGCTCACCCCATCGCACCAGGCAACACCACCGGCTCCACCGTAGGCTCCAACCCCTCTGCAGCTCACGCCACATTACTAACCGCCACGTCTGCCGGCGCTGGCGGAGCCTCCTTTACAGGAGCTAGCACCATGTCTCCCACCCCGGCATCGAGTGCGCTGACTAGCTTCTCCGAGTCGATGGTGTCTGACGACTCTTCCTACATGACCTCGCTTTACAACGACGTCTTGGCCAGCAGCCTCATCGGCCACCGCACCACCGCCGGGGGTGCGAATGACAGTCGAGGTGGAGGGGGCAGCAGCTTCTTGTACGGCCAGCCGACATCCGCGGTGGGCGGGCCACACGTTGATGGCGGTGTTGTCTCGTCTGTTAATGATTTGAGCGAAGGCATACGCGCAAGCAAGACGGACAGCGAGGAACGCCGCGGCGGACGGCGCACGCACGCCGACACTACAGCAGCGGCAGCCTCTGGGCACCGTGGCCTCGGTGGTGAGGTGCTGTGCTTCGCGGACACCAACTCATCGGATGCAGCGCCGCGCTCCTTCGGCGCAGTCAGCCCCATCGACGGCCCTCCCGTGCGTATCATGACGTACACCACAAAGGGCGTGCGGGCGTCCGCGACGTCCTCTAGCGCCGCCGGGCTCGCGGCTGCCCTACCCCGCGTACGCTCCCGCAACTTCTACACGTCGGGCAGCGGCAGTCGCGGCGGGGGCGGTTCGCGTGTCTTCAACACCACACCGGAACGCGTGTTGGACGCACCGCAGTTCCCCACCGATGCCACGCAGCTGCTGGACTGGGGCGCCAACAATGCCATTGCCATTGGCATGGGGCAGTCCCTTTACTCTTGGAGCGGGGACAGCGGGCAGGCCACGAAAATTGTCGATCTCGACAGCGCCGCGCGCATTCGATGTGTTCAGTGGCTGCACAAGTGTAGCTGCGTGGCCCTTAGTGTGCAGGAGGGCACGACGGTCATCTACGACTGCCGCACGTCTGACTTCTTGCGCACGGTACGCCTGCCCGTTGGGCTTGAGGTGACGGGGCTTTCTGTGAAGGGACCCGTCATGGCCGTTGCGTCGAGCGGGCCGAACGGGACCACCTGCGCCTACGACCTTCGCGTCAAAGACGCCCTTATCGCCACTTTTGAGGGCCACAGCGGGGGTATCACCAGTATTCACTACTGCGCGGCTGAGCCCTTCTACCTAGCCACCGGCGGCTGCGACGGCTCGGTGCGGGTGTGGGACGCCCGCCGCGCTGCCACGCCCCGCTACGCCCTCGACGGTGTGCACCAAGGCAGCGTCAACGTTGTCCACTGGGACCCGCAAAAGCGCAGCCGCCTCTTCACCGGCGGCGAGGACGGCGTGCTGTGCCTCATGGACACCCACGCCCCAAAGCGCACGATAGAGATGGACCACAGCGCCGATGAAGAAGGTGTAGGCATAGGCAGCAGCCAGGAGCACCTCGCCCAGTACATCACCCGTGCTGTCAACACGCAGTTCCCGATTTCTGGCCTGGCCTGCCACGGCGCGAGCGGGGAGGTAGTGACCGCGCACAAGCTGAAAGGCCAGCTGCAGCTGCGCAAGACCTCCACCTTTCACCTCCTCAGCACTTTTACCGCGATGCACTGCAGTGCTGCACTTAGTTGCCTCACAATGGCTCCCGATAAGGAGTCCGTCTGCGCCGCACAGGGCGACGACACGCTGAAGTTCTGGCGTATTTTCGATAACAGTGCCTCACGGTCGGGGGAGCGGGGCCGGGTGGCGAGTGGCAGCAGAGCTGACTGGAATGCGCCTCACCAAGACCCCAATGCGTGCTTTGACGAGATGCTGCGGTGAGGAAGAAGCGACGGTGGATTCATCCCTAACGCCCAAAGGATACCGTCATCGACGTCATCTAGATTTTGTTGGTGGCGTGTGTTGCAACCGTCAACGACTCGGCGTGTGCGCGCCTTTGCATTTGCCTTTTCCTGGTGGGCCCACACACGCGACTCCGTTTGTACGGCGACTGTATTTGCGTCTTCTTTTTGTTTATGTTTTTTGACCAGGGACCCGTGCAGAGACCCGAGGAAAGAACAACAACAGGTGGAAGTGGCGGTGCGGTTTTATGTTAAAATGTGTGGCCGGCATTATGTCTTGGCCTCAACATAATGTTCCCTCTTATCCTGCTGCTTGTGACGCAGACTCACGGGCGGTTCAACAAAGTGTAGATGGGCCACCTTCCTGTCTCCTTCACTGCTACCGGCACAGTGCTCACTGCGAGCACCTGACCGGTGCTTCGAATACTGTGACTTGTCGGTGCTTGTTGCCACAGCTCCTGCACGGCGCACTCCACTTCCCTCCCCCCCCTCTTTGCTCTCTATCTTTCTTTCCTCTTATGTTCACGTTGCGCTGACCGTGACCAACCCTCACCGCGGCACTGCCATACAAACACACCGTTCACACGCAACCAAAAACAACAACAACAACAACAACAACGCCGTTCACTCAAATAAACCCCACATCTCGCCAGATTAATCAAGCCTTCTATTGCGATAACAGTCCCCTTAATCTAAGCTTTCCCTATTCTCTATTCGCGTTATTACTGCCCTGAAGCGCTTTCCCCTTTACACTCTCTTCTCTAATCTATATACTTTTATTCTATTCTGCCTCCCCCGCTGCAACCATGACGGAGACATTCGCGTTCCAGGCGGAGATCAACCAGTTGATGTCGCTGATCATCAACACGTTCTACTCGAACAAGGAGATCTTTCTGCGTGAGTTGATCAGCAACGCGTCTGATGCGTGCGACAAGATCCGCTACCAGAGCCTGACGGACCCGTCCGTGCTCGGTGAGGAAACCCACCTGCGCATCCGCGTGGTGCCGGACAAGGCGAACAAGACGCTGACGGTGGAGGATAATGGTATTGGTATGACGAAGGCCGACCTTGTGAATAACCTCGGCACGATCGCGCGCTCTGGCACGAAGGCGTTCATGGAGGCGCTTGAGGCTGGCGGCGACATGAGCATGATTGGCCAGTTCGGTGTGGGCTTCTACTCGGCGTACCTGGTGGCGGACCGTGTGACGGTTGTGTCGAAGAACAACGCAGACGAGGCGTACGTGTGGGAGTCGTCTGCGGGCGGCACGTTCACGATCAGCAGCACGTCGGATTCGGACCTGAAGCGCGGCACCCGCATCACGCTTCACCTGAAGGAGGACCAGCAGGAGTACCTGGAGGAGCGCCGCCTCAAGGAGCTGATCAAGAAGCACTCCGAGTTCATCGGCTATGACATCGAGCTGCTGATGGAGAAGACGTCGGAGAAGGAGGTGACGGACGAGGACGAAGAGGAGAAGGAGAAGACGGAGGGCGAGAAGGAAGATGAGCCGAAGGTGGAGGAAGTGAAGGAGGGCGAGGAGAAGAAGAAGACTAAGAAGGTGAAGGTAGTGACGAAGGAGTTCGAGATCCAGAACAAGCACAAGCCGCTCTGGACGCGCGACCCCAAGGACGTTACCAAGGAGGAGTACGCCGCCTTCTACAAGGCCATCTCCAACGACTGGGAGGACCCCGCCGCGCTGAAGCACTTCTCCGTGGAGGGCCAGCTGGAGTTCCGCGCCATCCTCTTCGTGCCGAAGCGCGCGCCGTTCGACATGTTCGAGCCCAACAAGAAGCGCAACAACATCAAGCTGTACGTGCGCCGCGTGTTCATCATGGACAACTGCGAGGACCTGTGCCCCGACTGGCTGGGCTTCGTGAAGGGCGTCGTGGATAGCGAGGATCTGCCGCTGAACATCTCTCGCGAGAACCTGCAGCAGAACAAGATCCTGAAGGTGATCCGCAAGAACATCGTGAAGAAGAGCCTGGAGATGTTCGACGAGCTGGCGGAGAACAAGGAGGACTACAAGCAGTTCTACGAGCAGTTCAGCAAGAACCTGAAGCTCGGCATCCACGAGGACACGGCGAACCGCAAGAAGCTGATGGAGCTGCTGCGCTTCTACAGCACGGAGTCTGGTGAGGAAATGACGACGCTGAAGGACTACGTGACGCGCATGAAGCCGGAGCAGAAGTCTATCTACTACATCACGGGCGACAGCAGGAAGAAGCTGGAGTCGTCGCCGTTCATCGAGGAGGCGAAGCGCCGCGGCCTCGAGGTTCTGTTCATGACGGAGCCGATCGACGAGTACGTGATGCAGCAGGTGAAGGACTTCGAGGACAAGAAGTTCGCATGCCTGACGAAGGAGGGCACGCACTTTGATGAAACGGAGGAGGAGAAGAAGAAGCGCGAGGAAGACAAGGCGGCTTGCGAGAAGCTGTGCAAGGTGATGAAGGAGATCCTGGGCGACAAGGTGGAGAAGGTCGCCATCTCGGAGCGCCTGTCGACGTCGCCGTGCATCCTCGTGACATCCGAATTCGGGTGGTCGGCGCACATGGAGCAGATCATGCGCAACCAGGCCCTGCGTGACTCGAGCATGGCACAGTACATGATGTCGAAGAAGACGATGGAGCTGAACCCGCAGCACGCCATCATCAAGGAGCTGCGTCGCCGCGTGGAGGCGGACGAGAACGACAAGGCCGTGAAGGACCTCGTGTTCCTGCTCTTCGACACCTCGCTGCTGACGTCCGGCTTCCAGCTGGACGACCCCACGAGCTACGCGGAGCGCATCAACCGCATGATCAAGCTGGGCCTGTCCTTGGACGACGACGAGGAGGCTGCCCCAGTCGAGGCTGCGCCGGCTACGGATGCGGCGCCTGCGGAGGCCACCGCCGGCACCTCCAGCATGGAGCAGGTGGACTAAGCGGAGTGATGATGCGGTGGCGTGAGAGAGAGGCCACTCTTCTTTTCTGAGTATTTCAGAAGAGGTGGCTCTTGAAGGTGCATGTTGAATCAGCAGAGAGCGCTTGCGCAGCCCTTAAGTGTTGCCGGGTGCTATTGTGTGCCTTCCCTTTCCTCTCTTACGCCACTTTTCCCTTTCATCCCCTGCGTTGCTCCGTCGACTGTTACGCGTTTGTTTTACCCCACTCACTCCTTTTCTTTTGTTCGGGTCAGCCCTGCGTTTCCCGCAGGTGCCGTCCCGACCCCGATGCCCACTATATATTTGTGTTACGCTACGATGGTTTTGACGTTGATGAGTCTTTTTTGTTCCATTTCAGATATCTGATTTCAGAAACGGAAACTCGCGCCATTGCCGAGGCTTATTACTAACTAACCTTTATTATTTTTCTTTTTTGTTTGTTTTTAATGCTTCCCCACACCCCCTTTGATTTACGTTAATGGAGAGAAAAAGAAGGCCGAGTACGATTTGGACTTTCTCAGCTCTGCGAATATACGGGATCGTCCTCGTTCACGTTTTCGCTTCGCTGAAGGATAAGGCTACTGCTCCGGAGAGGGGGGTCCCCTTTCCCAGTGGCAACGTTCTTATCTGCTACTGTCGTACGTGCGCGAAGAAGCGCCTATTTTTTTCCTCTTTTCCTTTGAGTAGGTCGTCTTTGAATTACCAATCGCACCAAAAGAAAAGGAGTAATAAGAAATACATTAATTGAAAGAATCATCCTGGCGTTGCCTGAAAAGAAAAACGCCACGCTCATAGTGTGGAATGCTTTCTCTTCGCAGTGCGACGATATCAGAGCCCGCCATCACCGTCACACACCAGTGGGGGCTTTTTGAGAAAAAGAGAGGTGTCCCGAATGGTGGCATCTCCTGGTGCAGTAGGGCCTCTTTGAGTTCGTAGGTGCTACGGCATTTGCTGGTAACGCAACGATATCGTATGAAAAACTGGAGTACATGCGCCATTGCTCTTGACTTCATTCCTCGTATTATGGGAACATGTTTCGCGTTGGCTTTCTCAAACGTCTTCTTTGTCGGCTTTTTTTTTTTTCTTTAATAATCACCCGCGCTGAAGTTCCAACTAGGCAAGCTGGGCTGCAGCTCAAGAAGGAAAAGAAGCCAAATCAAGGTCTGCACTTTTGGTTAAGTTACTCCTTTTGCCTGGCTCAAAGCCAACTACACACCGTACACACTTTTGTGCAGCACGCACACGATGGAGGAGGAGTACGCCAGCGCTGCGGTCGGGGGTACGCAGGCCGGCGGGATGACACGCAAGGAACGCAAGAACATCGAGAAGCGGGAGAAGCAGACCGAGGAGCTGCGCCAACTGAGCAAAAAGGCGAACGCCGTCAATGGCGACACGGACAATCCGTTCTCCGTGGCCATGGAGACGGACCAAATAGCGGAGGGGTCGCGCAACATTACCTTCAACAAAGTGTGCGTCTCCGTCAACGGCAAGACGCTGTTCAAGGACGCCTCGGTGAAGCTGTCGGCCGGGTCGCGTTATGGGCTGATGGGTCCGAACGGCCGTGGTAAGTCGACGATTCTCCGCCTTTTGGCCAGTCGCGAGCTGCCGGTGCAGTCGAATTTGGATCTGCTGCTGGTGGAGCAGGAGCAGGAGTTCACGGCGTCGGAGTTGAGCGCGGTGGAGGCGGTCCTGCAGAGCCACAAGAAGCAAAACGCGTACGACTTAGAGGCCAAGGAGCTGCACTTGAAAGCAGAGCTGACCGCGGCGGAGATGGAGCGGCTGCACTTCCTTGAGGAGGAGCTAGACATTATGGGTGCTTCGCAGGCCGACGCTCGCGCGCGTCGCATCCTTTTCGGTCTTGGCTTCCCCACGGAATGGCACGAGCGGCCGACGAGCAGCTTCAGCGGTGGTTGGCGTAAGCGTATAGCGCTGGCGGCCGCCGTGTTTATCGAGCCAGATGTTCTCATGCTGGATGAGCCGACCAATCATTTGGATCTCAACGCTGTCATTTGGCTCGAGTCCTACCTGGTGAAGGCGTACAACGAGTCAGCGAAACGCCCCAAGACGCTCATCGTTGTGTCGCACGATGCCGGCTTCCTGGACGAGGTGTGCACGCACATGGTGCATGTGGAAAGCTACCTGCTTAACTACTATCGTGGCAGCTACAGCGACTTTGACTCGCAGCTGCAGCAGCGCCATCAGGAGCTGGATAAGAAGTACGAGTCTGTCATGAAGACGATTCGTGACAAGAAACGCAACGGCATGTCGAACGCGCAGGTAGATACATGGATCAAGGAACAGGTGAACGCGGGGCGTCTGGATCCGCAGTTTCTGGAGAAGCGCCGCGACTATATTGTTAACTTTCCCTTTCCCGACCCGCCAGAGCTGCGTGACGGCTGCGTGTGCAAGCTGGAGAACGTCTCTTTCAACTACCCGAACGGCCCCGTTCTCTTCGAGAATGTGAGCTGCGCACTGTGGACAGACAGTCGTATCACGCTGTGTGGCCCCAACGGTATTGGTAAGAGTACACTGCTGAATCTGATGACTGGCGTGCTGGATCCCACGGCGGGCTACATCACGCTGAACCGTCAGGTGCGCATTGGGCGCTACAACCAGCACTTTGTGGATAAGCTGCCGCTGGAGAAGACGCCGGTGGAGTGCATCCAGGCGCTCGGTATTCCTGAAGAGGACAAGGCGCGCCGCCTGCTGGGGAGCTTCGGCTTGGAGGGCATCGTGCACAAGAACCAAATTGCGACGCTGAGCGGCGGCCAGAAGGCGCGTGTGGCGCTGGCCGCGATCAGCGCAGAGTCGCCACACTTTTTGCTCTTTGATGAGCCGACCAACCACTTGGATGTGGAGTCTATCGAGGCCCTCTGCGCTGCTATCAAGACCTTCAAGGGCGGTGTCTTGGTGGTGACCCACGATGCCCGTCTAATTGAGTCGACGGAGATGCAGATTTGGGTTGCGGGCAACAAGAATGTGGTGCCGTTCAATGGCTCTCTTGAGGACTACAAGGGCATCGTCCGTGCTGAATTCGAGAAAGAGGAAGCGGCGCGACTGGAGGACCGTCGGCAGCAGCAGGAAGACAAGGCCGCTGTCCGCCAGCTGAAGCAGAGCGGGGTGGCAGACGTCAAGCAGGCGTTGCAAGAAAAGGAGGAGAAGAAGCAGCAGGAGCACGCCAATGGCCTGGAGGCATTCTTGAACGCGGCAGGGGCGAAGAAGAAGAAGCCAAAGAAGTCAAAGGAGAACCATTAGTGGAAGCACGAGCTCCTTCTCGCCGTGCGAGAGCTACCAGTTGGCTTGCGTAGTCATCTATCAAAACAGATTACGCTGCGAGCCGCGTTTGTGCTTAACAGCTTTTCTTTTTATGCGGCGTCTTCTTCCTCGATTTCTTTTTAAGTGACTACTCTAAAACCTAAGTGGAAAAAAATGGGGGGTCGAGAGAATTGCCGTGGGGCATAATTGAGGAAAGGAAAGTCTGTTGCTCTTCACTTGCGGCGAGCAGCACCCCCCCCCCCTCCACACACACACACACACATACGCGCACAGCGCTCTCTAATTCTCTTGGTACCTCGTACATGTGGGGCATACTCCTTTGTCGATGAATGGCCTTAGTTGTCTCTCGCAGCTGATCATGTTTCCCGTCTCTTTTGTTTCATTTGCGGTGCTCTTCCCTCTTTTTTTTTTTATGCCCCTTCCCGTCGAGTGACGTTTATCCGTTCCACTCGTGACGACGGTGGTTTCAATCGAACATACGAGAAAAAAGGCAAGAATTGCGGGGAGGCATAGAGAGACGGTGCACTGCAATATATTTTGTGTGCCTTCATCGATGGCGCACTTTCGCTCCTCCAAGCACTTGTATCGTCGCGTAGGGGCCCATAGATGCTTTTTATGTGGTATTGCCCTTGTCTTGAGCTTGGGCTTGGTGCTGCTTTTCTACATGAGCGTCTCCGAGGATGCCTGGAACATGCCACTTCCGCCCCTCTTTCAGCAGCCTGGACGGGAGGTGTGGTACACTGCGCCACCCGACACGCTTGTGTCGGACGACGCGCTGTTCCGATGCACGGAACGGTGGCTGCAAAGCGACGGCGTACCGTCCAGAACCATCATTCCTTTTGTAGTTATTCCGCTCACACTCGAGTGGGAGGAGTTTCGACGTTTTATGTGTCGCGTGAACGCCCACGCGCGGTACCTGTATATTGTGCAGAACGGCAACGTGGAGGAGATGACGCGGGTGCTGCACCAGCTGCGCGCCGCCGTGCCTTCGGAGCGTTTAATCATCACACACCACACAGAAAACATCGGCTACGCGGCTGCAGTGAACGAAGGCTACCGCGTGGCGCTGACGAAGTCGTACGACGAGGTGCCCTTTATCGGTGTCTTCAACTGTGATGTCTACTTTGAAAAGAACTTCTTTCGGCGGTACGTGCCGGACATTTACAGCATTGTAGCCCCCGACGCGGAGCGCATTCGTGCGCTGGAGGAGGAGAAGCGAATAGAGGAGGAGGAGGCGAGAGCCACTGGCGTCACCACCCTGCGAGCCGCAGCGGCTGGCATACCCGGGCTGTCCCTCGCCCCCCTGCTGCCAGACCGCATGCGTTACGCGTCCCTTGAGGCGCGGCAGCGCGAGTTTCGTCAGCACGTCGGCATGTTCCATTACCATTACCAATGCATGTGCGCCTTTCTCGTTTCTAGGCTTGCCCTGCTGGCCGGCGGCTTTCTCGATGAGAATTGCTACCCCGCCTACTTCGAAGACTACGACTGGAAGCTCCGCATGTCGGCTTTGGGGTTTCGCACGTTTATCGGGCCTTCGGAGCGCTACGGTGGCTTCTACCACGGCGTGGGCGGCAACATCCGCGTGATCAAGGAGGGGTCAGATCGGCGCTCGCTGAGCTACGACTTGGAGGCGGCGCGTGTGAGCCGCATGCTGGTCGCGAAGCCCGGCGTTGACTACGGCGAGTCGAAGTGGATGTGGCACCGCGAGGCGCTCATCCCTATGAGCCTAACGCCGTTTCCGACGGTGGGCTTTGTGGTCCCACCCGATGTGTGGATCTTGGATCGGAAGCGTCTCGCACAAATCGTGCAGATTGGCAGAGGGCAGCGGCCTGCCGTGGAGATGCGGAACACGTACAACCTCACGCTGCTTGAGGCGCTCCGGCCATTTGACCGAGCTCGAACGTGAGGCGGAGCCTAAGTGTTCGATCATCTTTTGTGTGGGTGCCCGTTGCGTTTTTTTTTTTTTCAGCCGCTTTGACCTTTTTGCTCTCTGGTGATGCGTGGTGTTCGCTTCCACGTTGCATGCGCACCATCATGCGCCACCTGTTACTCGTCGAGTGTCGCACTATCGTATTCCGTCCGCTACCATTCCCTTTTTTTTTTTTTACAATCCCCCTCCGAAAAAAGAAATAACGGGGGAATGTTGATTTACATGCTGAGCCACCACCCCTGGTGGGCCCCGCGGCAGACACCAGAGACGACTTGAGCATGGTCGCATTGTTGCTTTCAAGGACGCAGCTTGTATTTTAAAGTTAAGGCAATACCCGAAAAGGATGCGCCTCACAGCGACCTTGCAAAGTGAGATATTTGCGAGATGCTGGGGTGTTGTAGAGGCAGTAGAAGGTACGTGCGCTCTACTCTCTGAGATTCTTGTGATTTTCGCCGCCTGCTTCGTCCCCTGCCCCAGCCCCAGGGGTTTTGGCCAGGGGCGGCCTTCGGGCAACCCCCCGGGGGCCGGCGGCGGCGCGGGGGAAAAGCTTCCGGTGCCGGGGATCGAACCCGGGTCTAGCGGGTGAGAGCCGCTTGTTCTATCCACTATACCACACCGGAACACGTCTCAAAAAGTGAGAGGCCGATACTTCGGGGAATCTCTTGAATGTTAAGAGAGAAAAGTGGACGTATAGGGGATTGAACCCTAGTCCTCCTGTATGCAAAACAGGCGCTCTACCACTGAGCTATACGCCC
>LJSK01000074.1:5840-23798 GCA_001299535.1 Leptomonas seymouri
AACAGAAAAAAAAAAGAAGCGCTGCTTTATGCGCTGTTCTAATGGGCTACGGTCTCCACGACCTGAATGTGTGGATGCTGAGTGTGAGGTACGCTTTAGCTATAAATGGGCGCTTTGTTTCTCGTTGACGTGAGTTCTAGAGCAAGCAGGTAGTTCAACTTTATATTCCCTGGGTTGCGAAGCAATGCACTCCGTGCAAACAGCCGCACAGCAGCAAAAGATCGGGCTCCCTGTATGCGTGTGTGCGTGTATATCTATATTTCACCGCCAGATGCCCAAGTGAACATGTAGAGGACGAGGCAGACATCTTGTAAGAAAAAAATGATCGAAAAGGGTGGTAGGCGTGAAGGGAAACAACTAGATTTCTCAAGCATTGGATTCCCGAGGAAACGTGAAGGCTGTCAGTCGAGGGAGGCAGACGACGTATTGACACAATCTGCAGAGCTCGCGTTTTGTGCCGAAGAGTGGGGAAACGAAAAAGTAGAGTGTGCTCTTGTGCGGCTGTTAGCATGGAAACAGAACCTATTGCACTCTAGGACGGCATCTTTTAATGTTTTGCAAAACAAAACAAAATTGTGTTTGTGGTCACTCGTGATTGAATGACGGTGATAAGATGACATGCAAACGCCAACATGTGATTCTGCACACAGCCAGTAGAAAACAACGCAAGAAGAACCAAAGATAAACAGCCCTACCAACACGCACAGGAAAGAGGGAAATAACAGAAGAGCAGGAGGAGATGGAGCGGCGACAAAAAAAAATAACAAAGCGAAAGAAGAGAGAAATCATTGTTCTCGACTGTCCCTCTGATTCAGTCGTACTCTCTTTGCCATGCTCTGTTGCGCCTTCCATGCACTCCTCACACACCAGCATCACTCCCCCCCCCCCTCACCAGCGATGCACGGCATCTTCGTTAATAGGACGATGCCACGCCTGACCACGCTCCTGCAGCTGGCGCAGCTTCTTCTCGCGATCCGCAACCTTTGCGCGCGTCCACAGCGCCTCAGCAACGTGCTTGTTATCCATGTACGCCATCCAATTCTTCTTAAGCAGTCGACTCTCATCCATCGGCGTGTAGGGGGCCAGCAATTCAAAGGGCAACGCACGCTTCTTTGCGCCTGGCGCACCGCGAGGGCGATACTGCGGCCCGTGCTTCGAGAAGTACTCCTTGCCTTTTAAGGTTTTGGCCCACCGCTGGCCCTGCATGCTAGAGAGCCACTGCTCCTCCCAGACGTGGCGCTTGCGGACCTCGTCTCTAGGCTGGTGCGCCTTGACGATCGGGATGGTGCGGTGTGTGGCCGCGTCTGCGCCGCAGCTGGTGCGCCGCAGCACCCCACCCACCGTCTCTAGCGAATTCTCCTGCACCGTGTAGAATTCCGGGTTATCACGGATGCCCAAAATAATTGGTTTCAAGTCCTTCAGAAACTGCTTGTACACCCTCAGCTCTGCCTGCTCCATCAGCGCACGTCCCTTCCGGCAAGCATCAGAGTAAGCAGCCATGACCAGCTTGTGCTGCTGGGCTGGTGTTAGGTCTTCAACGGAAGGGTTCACACGCACGCGCTTCAGGAAGCCAGCGGGCGTCGTCACGACCTCAACTCGACCTTCCCAGGCACTGCCTACCACCGACATGCGGTCAAATCGAATCTGGTACTCGTACTTGTTGTTGTAGACATACGCGAGGATGCGGTGGAACTGGCGCTCCGGCATGAGACGGCGGTGATGCGCCCATAGCGCGCCACGTACACGCTCCGTGATGCGTCTATACACCTCCATTTCTCTCTCCACGTGTATCTTTACTGGAGCACTTCAACTATCGCCCTTTAAAAAAAGAATGAAGGTACTCCTTTCAAAGCGTTTTTAACATAAGAGGAGTATGAGCAAGACACAAAGAAGGGTGAGGCTGATGTAGCTACACGCTGCAGTGTCCCCTCCCATCTAGGTAATGTATCCTATCGCTGTCTTAAGAGGTAACGCAGTGGACAGTGCGCAGCGTCAAGCATGCGATTTGAAAAACAAAATCGTTTATGTGTGGCATGGCCAAGTAGAGAGCAACAAATCGATGTATCCATAATAAACAGCAGCAGAACGGGTGAATACACGTTGAAAAAAAAAAGTGAGGGTAGTGTCGCGTTGAAACTCATCCGACGAAAAGCAATACAACGTAAAGCCCAAACAGCAGATGACAGCACTGGTGAATACTCATGGACTTCGCCGCTTCAAAAACGCTCCATACTCAAAAAAAAAATGTCGCTTTTTTTTTACGTGCGCACATGGGCAACGCGACGACCCTACAATGCACCGCACGATGGCTCCAAAAGAACGGAGCAGAAGCACATGAGGGAGTAATTTCTGCGTTTTTCGTTCTCAAACCGCTGCTCATGCTAGGTGGTTACGCATATTGATTTTTTAAGTGCAAATATGTAAAGATGTTTCGTCAATGACCCCAGCAAAAGCGGCCCTGCTTGCCAGTCAACGCTTGTGACTCCCGTGTTGTGCACGCCCCAGCACCTGCGGAGTCGGCCAGTATGTTTCCCTCTCTCCGTATCGCTTCCACAGGCCCGGCGGCATGGAGCGGTAATTGAGTTTTGCAGTTGCGTTGAGGTGCATCTGCTGCTGCGAGCGCACCGTCGGGGCCTGCCGAATTTCATTCATGTACTTCGTCGTCGTGACCTCGCCCTCAAACTTCTCAAACTTCTCTGTCACGCTGCCGGCGTCACGCACGTAGGCGGCCACCTCTTTCTTTCGCATGCCGGACAGCGCGGCATCCTCCTGACGGATCTGCAATTTGCGTCGCAGTTGCCGCATGGCTAGCCACGGTGCCTCTGGGTTCTCCTTGGTGATCAATTCCGTCAGCTTCTCCGCCCGCCACTTGGCCTGTCGAACATCAAGAGAGGTATCAAGCGATGAAAGAGCAGGGCCGCAGGGCATGCCAGCTTGGTAGGGAGAAAGGCGGCCAGTGGTGTCCTCAGCGAGCAGCCCACTGTCACCTTTCTTGCTCTTTCGCCGGCGTTGCCAAAACGCCTCCTTGTGTCGCTGCTTGGCCGACTTAATAACATTCGGCTGCTGACTGAAGCCCTCCAGAGTATCCAAAAACTGCGAGATAGCCCCACCACCACTAACACTGCCGTTGCTTTTCCCACTCGTGTTGCAACTAGGTGAGCGAGAAGCAGAGGGAGGTGAGGGAGGGGCGACACCTGCTGGCCCTGGCGTGAAGCCGATCACGCTCGATCGCGTAGACGGAGGAATAAAAGAAGAGGGCGTCAGAGGCTCCGAATGTACAGCCGCGTTGTCCCCTGCTAACTTTCCGCTTTCCCCACCCGTCTGTTGATGCGGCACCTCTAGCACGGCCTGCGCTGCTTGTGGGTTGTCAAGACCCGTGTGCAGGCGGTATCGTCTTCCCTTGTCGTGCGCTAATGTAGTTGCCTCTGCAGCTTCGCTGTGGTGCTGGCTTCTCCCGCTGTCGAGGCGCATCCTGCCTATCTTTTCCGCTCTCCTTTGGTGCGAAACGCCATCGGCAGTGCGCTGATCCGCGGTAACGTCCTCTTGGCCAGGAGAAAAACACGACGCGTGCGGCCTTTCACGCACCCCAGCGCTGTTCGGACTCTTTCTTTCCCAAGCCGCAGACGCATCATAGCAAGGCGTCGCAGTGGTCAGCGGATGTGCTCGGCGCCACGCAAGGAACCGCTCGCGCCGCTCACGACGCACCTGCGCCGCTACCTCCTCGGTGGTCACAGTCGATGGGAAGACGCCAGGCGTGCTGCTTATGTCCTGACCACTCAGGAATAGAGACTCCGCTACGTCTGCGCTGCTGTGGCCCAGACCTAAGACATACCGCTGAGGCCCTCCGTCATGCCTTGAAGTCTCAGAAGGGAAATCGGAAGAACTATCAACGGGCCTCCTTGTTCCCAATGGGTCTACACACCTTTCCATCTCAGACTTCTGGAGCGCACATCCGTCTCCCTCTCGACCTAAAAGTTTTGGTTGAACGTTCCACGAAGGCACCGTCATCTCCCTATCTCTTAGCGGTGGAGCTGCGGCTCTGTTCTCCAGCGCTGCATCACCACGAGTCAGCTTGAAGAATTCCCTCGCCTGCGCACGCTCCAGCTGCCGCGCAGCGTCAATCCGGCTCGCTTCCTCCAGCAATGCCGTTTGCGTGAAGGCCTCCTTCTTTTGTCTCAGCAAGTCCCGCAGCTTATCACCCGGGATCATACCGGATGTCTCCGTAATGAGACCCCGCAGAAGCTCCATGTTCGTGCCGTCCTTCGCAGAGGTCGGGATGATGAAAGGAAACACCTTGCGGTACTTGCGCCGATTCTTTGTAATGAGGGTGTACACCTGGCGCATGACGGAGGTGATGCGAGAGTGTGGTACACTGTCGCACTTGGTAAGCACCACAAAGAACGTTCCCTGCACGTTCTCCAGCCATTCGAAGTACTTCATATCCGTCTTGGTCAGCCCCCGCTCGCAGTCCATGCAATACAGCACCGTGTTGACGGAGCGCCGCACACCGAAGTAGGCATCTGTCAGCTCAATCGCGGCGTCGCGCCACTGGTCGCTCATGCCTTCAATGCCGTAGCCTGGCATGTCTACAAAGGTTAGTTGAAGACCGCCACCGGGGAGTTTCACCAACTGGTTGTGGTGCTCCCTGGTGTGGAACGCGTGCAGCTGCTCCGGCGTAACACTCTGATAGAAGGAGATCTTGCGCGTCGTGTTGGGGTTGCTGCTGGTCTTGGCAACACTCTGACCCAGCAGCGAGTTCAGCAAGCTTGACTTTCCCGCACAAGCTTTCCCAACCAATACAATTTCCTGGTAGAGCTCGTTCACCTCAAAAAAGTAGTTGTGATCTCGAAAGATGTTGTCCTCGCGCGCACGTCTGCGGTACGGCGCCGTGCGCTGCTGCGGTGAGAAAGCCGAAGAGGAAGGGCCACTGATCGTCGTCTCTATGACAGACGAAGGCGACACTGTAGCCTTGCCGGGCTCACGTTGGCTGGCACTAGTGTAGATAGTGCCACAAAAGTCATCTGCTGAAGAGCGCGCACCCGCCTGCCGCGCCAAGGAGTAGGTTTGGCCAAGCATCATCTTGTTGCCCAACGACCGTGCTTCTTCGGTGACCTGTCCAAAGCTGAGCGGCGGCGGCGGGACGAGCTTCCCATTGTAGGTGTAGTCGATTGGATTTGGATGAGTGAGTTCGTAGAGTACCTCGCGCCGCCGCTGGATCTCCGCCTCACGCTGCGCTGTGAAAGAATCCGTGACAAGGTCAATCACGTCTTGGCCGACACCGCGCGCGGCAGGGTGGGCAAACTCGCTGCTCTCCGGCGTCATAGCACCAACGTCGAAATTCTTTTCATTGTGCTCTCGTGGCGTGGAGAAAGAAGGCCGCAGCCGCTGATGAGACTTTCTCAGTTCGTGTATGACAGCGGAGGCACAAGGAAGCAGGGAGGCGGGGGTATCGAGAACGATGTCATCGTCTTGCACATCCGCCACTTCGTTTCCCACAGACCACGATAGCGCTTCCACACGGTGAGACACAGTGTCGCCGTCATTCGCCCTCTCGGCGGTGAGAACAGAGGTGGGCGGGAAAGTAAGGGGTGGGTGCTGCTGCTGTCGCGGCTTGCGTTGAAGTTGAAGTGTGGAGGATAGGAGCCCCCCGGCGCTACTGTAGTTTGTGTGGTTAGCTGCATTTTGAAGAGCTGACCGCGGCGCAGCGTTGCCTTCATGAGGCCCACTTGCGGGCGAAGTTGACAGAAGTGCGTCCACTGCCCCCGTAGCATCTCCCCATGGGCTTTGCTGAAGGCGTTCGGCAAGCCGCGTTGTTGTGCTGCTTTCAAGCAAACCGCCTCGAGGCGGAGAGCGTGAATGGAGACGGTCTGCACGCGTGCTGTAGCCTCTTGGCGTGGGCACGGTATTTAAACTGATGCACCCACGCACCGCCCACGATTCTTGAAACGAGTAGCAGTGGAGACAAGCGGCACGGCCGTAGCGCCGACCACACAGCGTCATGTGTTGCATATAGAAGTTGTGTTATTTGTGGTCGATCTGGACTGCTGTGAGACAATAGCGGCTCCGCTTCATCAAGGAAAAAAGAGCAAGACCGTACCTCCTCTACGATCGTGCATAAATCCACAAAAAGCAATGATCGCAAAGGGAGAGGCAAAGAGGCAAAGAAAAAGGAAGGAAGGAGAGGGGAGGAGTAGCGGGTGGCCATGTATGCAATCCGGTAAAGAGCCAAGGTAAAGTTGACCAAGCAGACCGATGCGGGGGGAGGGGGGAGGGGGGACTAGAAGGAAGCATGTGGCGGCACATCCGTACCGCATGCACCAGCGCTCGTTGGCAAACGCGATATGGAGCTACAACTGGCCACGATCTAACACGCTCCCTGGTGACCAGGCTGCCGTATGGTGAGAAGGCGGTGCATTGCTCGCCATACTCAGAGAAGCAAAACGGATCTGGACAACATGAGCCTCGGGCTAGGAAAAATCAAACAGGCTTCGCCCGCCCTCTCCCCATCTGCATGCCTCCGTTGAAGCCCACAAATAGATAAAACAACGAGGAGAAAAGAAAAGAGGAAGCGCTACCCGCGCTTCATCTTCTCACTCGGCAGCCAGGCGCTGCTTGCACCAATATTTTGAATACCTTTCATCGAACTGTCTATCTTGATTTGTTCGGCTTTCGTCTTTCGTGTTTTGATTTGTTTCTTTGCTGGAAAATTCAAATGTACGAGGGGAACAAACAGTTGAGGAAGACAACAACAACAAAGGAAACAGTACGGGCGACGATAATCCGATCAAAAAAAAGGAGGAACGTGAAGCCAAACAACACACAAGCGAGCCTGCCGTTACTCCTCCGTCAACAGCGAAAACGGTATAAACTAAAGAAAATCAGGAGAGAGAAGGAGCGTCAATGTGACCTTTAACGCGAACACCACAACACAAAAAAACAAACAGAGAGAAATGAAACGGGCCTGATGTCTTTTGATTATGAAGAGACGTTTTTAGAGGCTCCGGGGCTATCACTGAATACAGAAGTAATTGGATAGGCGCCAACGAAATCACGATTTTCTGCTTTTCCGCTCCCTTGGTTACTTTTCTTTAAATAGAGCAAGAGCGCGCCGCAAAGGCTACTAATAAACAGGGGCACCTACGTACAACAATAAAACAACTGAAATACATAAAACAGCAAAACAAGAACTTTATTTGTCAAAACAAGTACAACTTAGAAGGTGAAACGGGGGGGGACATGGAAAGAGCGCTGTTGTCGCTTCCTTCATACCCTTCAAATCAAGAGGAAGAGCGTGCAGCGAGTAGGGAGAGTGACTAACGAAGAAAAATAGTATAGATAGAAATAGAAGTAGAAATACGCGCTTATTCCTATTCGATCTTGATCACCAGCGGAAGACGAAAAAAAAGGTGTCGTGTTTGATTCACATCTGTGCTATCGTCGGCTTGCTGATGCAGTCTCCTGCCTCTCCTTTTCTTTTTTCGTCTCTCTCCACAACCACCCCCGATTTCCCAGCTTCTGTGCTCTGGCTTCGCCAAAGAAAATATCAAAGACGACGAAGAGAACAGTGTTGCACCACTTCACCAGCACAACAACAGCAATCCCTCTTTTCCTTGTTTGCCCGCAACGTACACTGAATTACTTGCCACGGTACAGCCTTAAAAAAAAAAGAAAATATATATACTTTTACAAAGATTTTCCTACTAGAGGCAGCTTAAAACTCCCCCAAGTTTTCCACCACTACGGCCATCACCCTCCGACCCCCTTCCCACCTGACTTGAAGGAAGCGCTTAGGCATCACTGCATGCACGTATGCAAAGCACGATGCAGGAAGAGAGGAAAACGGGGAACGAGGAAGCAAGCAAACAAGGCGAAATACGACTAGAAGGTGCAGAAAACACTGATCAAAAGGCAGGTGTCAAGCAGCCTTCTTCCTTCCTCTTCTTTGTTCGACTAACGGAACACAACTGCCAACACAACAATCACACACACACACACACACACACACACACACACACACACCGCGTTTACTCCTCAACCTTTACCGGCTCCCTCCATTTCATTTACCAATACCATCCTCCCCCTCCGCTGCACCCTGGACCAGCCCCATCGCACCTCTCTGATGCCGCCGTCTCGACGCACGGGAAGAAGGCAATAATAACAGCCAGCAGCATGACATGGAGAGGGCATACACTTCACCATGTGGAGGGTGTCACCATCATGATGCTGACAAGACAAAAAGACAAAGCACAGGGGGAGTTGAACAGAAAGAAAAGATTGCGCAAACACGACAAATACAGAAAAAAAGAAAAAAAAATTGATGGAACCGGTACAATAAAAAAGTAAAAAAAAAAGAGAAAATAGAAGAAACAAATCTAAGCCCCATCTGACGAATAAACACGAAGCGCAAGCGAACAGAAAGAAGGGCGAAAAGAAAAAGGCTTCGCCAAAAGGAAGACGTGAGAGAAATACTGCAAAGCGCTGCACTCGTTCACGGCAAAACAACAGAAGATGTCTGCTTCGACAAAAACAAAACAAAACGCAAGCAAAGCTGCACGCACAACCGTCATGGCGTTCTAACGCACATGCGGGTGCATCTCCGTACCAGCAAAAGATGCGTTGTTGCTTGTCCTCATGTATCTCTACACGACCAATCTGCCGCTTCGCGATGACAAGAATTCTTCAATAGAGATGCGTGTATGGGCCACAGAAGCGGTCATAGGCGTTCTCTCAGCACTTCTGTTTACTTTTTACCAGCCCTCCTCCTCGCGGATCTTGGCGCGCACGTAGTGCAGCACCCCCTGGAGGTCCGCCTTCAGGTCCTTCAGCTCCGCCTCTTCCTTGATCAGCTTCTCCTTCATCTCGCGCGCGTCGGCACCCTCGTCCTCGGCCACCTTCAGGGTCGCCTCATACTCGCGGCGCTTTGTCTCGGTCGTCTTGCGAGAGCAGTCCAGCTGGTTCTTCAAGATTTTGACCTCCTCCATCAGCTCTGCCAAGTCGTCCTTCATCTTGGCCACCTGTGCGGTAGTCTTGAACTCAACCTCGTCGATGCGGCGCTGACGCGTCACGAGCTCCTTTTCCTTTGGCACAAGGGTCTGCTTGCGGCTCCCCGTACCGCGGTGGCGGTGGTAATGCTGCTCCGTCGCTACCTGGCGGGCGTGGGCGCGGGCGTCATCGAGGTTCTCCATCTCACGCTCATGGTTCTCGGCGATGGCGGCCTTCTCGCGCTCGCGCGCGTCGGTGGTTTCGTTGATAGCCTCCTCCTGCTGGGCATAGAGGGCGTCGGCCTTCTCGCTAGCGGTGACGAACTTCGCCCGTGCGGCCTTGACACGCTTCTGCAGATCTTTGACGTTGATCACGTCCCACTCCATGATGTCGGGGTTGTGACGCTCCAACTCCTCCTTCCAGATCTTTTGCAAGGACGACTGCTGGGCTTCATCTTCGAGGATAGCGACCTCCTTCGCCACCTCCGGGTCACTCGCGGCAATGACGGCCTCGGTGCTGGCCAGCTGCTTGCGCAGGCGCTCCTCGTCCTCCTGCACTACAGCCAGCTCCTTGCGCAAACCCACTACCTCGCTGTACAGCTGCAGGCGCTGCTCTAAGCTCGCGTCGTCCTGCGCTTGGCGCTCCTTCTCGCGGCGCAGCTCCTCGACGGCAGCCGCGTAATCCACGATGTCCTCCTCCAAGGCAGCATCGACGTGCGCAGAATCAGCAGCAGAAACAGCAACAGCAGCGGCGGCGGTAGCGGCAGCAGCAGCGGCAGCGGCGGCAGCAGCGGCATGATGAGCCTCCACCGCAGCCGCGGCAGCACCGGCGCCGGCCGCGGCGTTGTCAGACGTGACACTCCCAATGGTGGGACGGCGCTTGATGATCGGCTCGCCTGCCACCTCGCTACCGGCGCGGCCCGAGCAGACGCTCGCGCTTCGGTTGCGCTCCACTACAGCTGCGGGGCTGGAATGGTAGCTTCCGGCAGAATGACTGCGGTCGTTGACTCCGCTGCTCGTTGAGCGGCGACGCTCTACCGCGGCGCGGGCGGCCTCAGCCTTGGCGCGGGCGGCGGACATGCGCGCCTCCTGATCCTCCACAGGATATGTGTCGTGGACCTCAGACATCGTGCTCAGTTGCTCTTTCTTTTGTTTGTTTTGAAGTGCTTGGGGTTTAGTGAAGAGCGTTCGTTAGCGGGCCTGCAGGTGGCGTAAAGATGTGCAAGTGCGATCTGTCCCTTCAGCTCTTTCTGCTGGCCGTTGAAAATGCGAGCGTTCGGTGGAGAGGAAAATGGAAAAGATGTAAAAACAACTAAAAGAATTGTCAATCGCAAGCGTCGTAACAATGCGAGGAGTAATAAAAGAAGAGACAAGAGCATGAGAAAGGAAGGGTGAAGAAGTGTTAAAAAGAGAAACCCAACAAAGAAAAAAAGGATGTAAGCAAACTCACCTCAACTTTTAAATCACAGCAACGTAAAGCCATTGTGTTTGCCGTAACAGCTCCAACAACGATAAACATATATTCTAACGCCCCCAACGTTGCGCACCGTGGCGTTTCCAAATGCCTCAGCACTGCTCTCAAGGTGCTTGTTGGCCGAAAATCAGAGATCAAAAGCACCCGCGAGCTGAAATTCAGTGAAGCAAGCAACACAGCAAAGCAGCTTTTTTGTGTGTGTGCGTGCTTCATTCTGGCGAAGGAGCATAGCTTGTGCGTCGCCTCACCGTGCGTCAGGACAACACAAAGATTCTTTTCTTTTCAGCTCCTTTTGAGCGTTCTTTCTTTGTTTGTTTTAAGGAACTCTGCTCATATAGATCGAGAGAGAGAGAGAGCATATAAAAATAAGTAAATAACTTTGTCTTTCTTTTTATCAAAAAAAATTCTCGTTTTGTCGTTCGTGAACCACGAAACGAGAAAGAAGCACTTCAAAGCAAAAGAAGATGGACTTTCCTCGAACGGGGGAACAATGGGTGTAGTCGAAGAAAAGAAAAAGCAAAGGAGAGCAACTTCCTTTTTTTTCTACATTACGTGAAAAGGACGGGTCGGTCGTTGAAACGACAAATAGAAAGAAAGGAAGCGAGTGGATTCAAATGAGCAGCACATTCAACGTGTTAGATGCCTAGCAGTTAAAGGAAACAAAGAACGTACGAAGAACAATGCTACGCTCGGTAAATCCAGAAAAAAAGATATTAATGATTAGAGGCAAGGCAGTCGGGCATACTGAAATAAGCAGGGAGTATATATTCTGCATTCTGCTCTGTGAGACCGTAGCGTACACTACATTGAGCATACACATTTTATAAACCGCCTTCTAGGTGCGCACCTCTGTGCTTATTGCGCGGTGACGTGTTCAACGAATTACGAAGCTTTTCTGTGGCTTTCACCGTACAACTTCGTGCCAAACACGCTTCCGGAACGCATGATGCTAAGATGCTAAGGAGGTTATAAACGAGAATGCAGCTCCGTCATTACTTTCACTTGCCTGTACCGAATGCCCCTCACTTGGCTTACAAAAAAAAGGATGCTCTGCAAAGCACATACAACCAAGGAGAGGGGAAAATAAATGCTACTTCATTTTTTTTTATTTTCATCAGCTCCCGTCAACTACTGTTAACTGATATCAACACTCAAGCACACATAGAAGACGAAACCTTGCTAGGTGCAAAAGCCGCAGGTGCGGCTCCTGCTAGCACATCCATTCTACCAATCTCAAAAGGTCGCTTTCCATCGTAATTTACCCATCCTCTTCTGACAGCTCGCCCTTCCCTTTACAACCGGCAGTCAACTCCCTCGTACGAGCTCGGGAGGGGTATGCAGCGCAGAAAAAAAAACTCGCGATGAGGGCGATAAAAGCAGTGTGGAAACAAAAAAAAAAGGGGAGAAGTGGGAATTGCAGAAGGATAGCGTTGGGAGGGAAGCTGAATCTCTTCCCCACGCCATGTCGATGCACCTAGTACATACGGACACATAACATAACATAAGAAAAAAAAAAATAGAGCATCAAACAAACAACAGAAGTTCTATTAATTAGAAATATATGTTGTTTAGCACGAGGAAAAAATATTCTCGAAGAAAAAGAAAAAAAAGGCGTGCGGGCCGTAAGGGGTCGGTAAACGAAGAGAGAGACGTGCAGACAAAAGAACAAGCAGCCAAGACAGGATTCACAGAATTAAAGAAAATCAAGACGTGAGAGTCACTGCTTAAAAAAAGGAAAAAAAGGAAAACAAATAGAGGACAACGAAATTCTAATCATTAAGTTGCTGTATTACTGACTCACCTTTGGCAATAGGATGAAGGAAAGAAAAACGCGGAGAATGGAATCTGAAAAGGGAAAAAGACAGTAGAGCGGCTTTCAGCCATCCCATACTCTTCTTCCCCAGCTTGCCCGTCGCTTTCACCTCAAGGACAAGACCCACTCTTCCACATCGCAAAAAGAGAGATGCTAACAGTAATAGCAACAAAGCTATACATGGCAAAATTAAAAATAAAAAGATAAAGCAAGAAAAATGAGACGCACGGTGCACAGTTGAACCTATTCGGTACCAAAGCAGTTGGGAAACAAAGGCTCCATGTGAAGAGCACCGGATGAGGGGAAAAAAGGGAAGAACACAATGTGACTTTTTCTCCTTTTCGCAGAGCAAAAGGGAAAACAAATCTCAAAGTGTTTGTTCCGTCCAGGGTCAAATCATAATGATAGTAATAATAAAAGTGAAACGGCTCACAACCATCGCGCACTCTAACCCTATAAAGTGACTATGATAGACACGAAGAAGGAAAGAAGCTTCCCCGTTTCACACAAGTATAAATAAAGTAGAAGGCAGAATGATATATCAAAAAAAAAAACAAGAAGCAAAACAAAGTTCAAGGACTAAAAAAAAAACTCTGGAATATTACATTGGCCATTAAAACCTTCCTGGTGACTCCCTTTCCCTTTTCCCATTGTGTTTCATTGACTAACAACGCATCAGACAATCGAAACAGGGTGCAAAGAAAAACGCAATGCAAACAACTCAACTCACCTAATGATAGTAAGGGGAAAACAGAGCGAACCAAATAAGATAAAGTAAAGAAAGCACACAAAACGATGAAGGACAGCACGGTTCGTAACATACGAAAGTCAGTTGTATAGATAAGCTTTCGCCTAGTTGACGCAACAAGCATTTTCCTCCCCTTTCTCAAAGCAAAATATGCATACATACAAAGCTAAACAGGATGCTGCGTCAAACTGATGTATAGGGTTGCGATTGGGTCGTTAAAGAAGCAAGAACGCACATTTCCAGTTATATCTTTTTTTATCTTCGCATGCCTATGCATTTCTGAGAGCCTCATCAACTCTACCCGGCATTTTTTTTTTTCATCTCAGGCCTCTTCAAGACACATCACTTTTTTTAGCTGCGATAGAGACCGAGGCAAATTCGAACAATAAATGCACGCATGCATACCAACATAGATGAGGCGCGAGAGTGTGAATTGCGCCCCAGACATCATTAATTCATTAAAAGCACGGGGTTCCTCCAAAAAAAAAGAAAGTTCTTTTTCTGAGAGAGAAGCATATCAGCGTTGACGTATTGTTTTTTATCGAGATGCTGTCGTGAAGGTATATTTAATTTTTAAAAAAGGCCCGGAAACGGGAAAAAATCAAAACGAGGTACGCACCGTAAGGAGCTAAGAAACAAAAAAGGGGGAAAAGGAAGAAACGGAGTTCATGCATACCACACGTGCTCATGCAGGCACATGTGCACATCAATGTGAAACTAGTCTTCGATTCGTCAGGAAGAAACTGTGAAATACAATAGAAGCACCTACATACATGCGGGCCAAAAAAAAAATGAAATGCACAGCAAAGAACAAAGAGCATCGTTCGCCTTCGGCTGATATGCTACGGGAAAGATATCTACCAATCCCTACCATGAACACCCGGTGTGAGCACACTGTTACAAAAGTAGTTGCAGAGCAACTTCCAGATGACGGAGGCATACACATTGGGAACCAAAAAAAAAAAGAAAAAATTTCCCGTCAATAAAAAGCGCGTCACAAGAGCATTTTTTTCTTGTGTTATTTTTGGATCTTTACCGCGCAGTGAGAAAGGGAAACAATTAGCATTGAAGATAGTTATTACTATTATTAAATCAAGTCGTACAATAAACGGCCTATGCACACGAAGCTTTGCACCTTCGTGTCTTCACCCACAAACATATACCGCCGATGAGCATATACACACACATGTAGATGAACGCAGGCACGTGTGTAAATAAGCACTGTTTCAATCCATTTGATTCCGGGGCTTGTAAGTCGATCAGTGCGAAAAAAAAAGGGAAAAGGGAGTATAAAAATAGTAAGGAACATAGCAAACAACAAAGTAAAAGTGTAAACGGCACTTTGTCACACAAAGCTGAGGCAACAAGCACAGCTGCGTCGTGCATGTACGTGAATTGATCCTTTCGAAATACCTTTAAAAAAAAGAGTGCGGCAGTACACTTCTAGTCTAGAAACATATTGGCGCACCACATGCAGTAGACGAGCTCCGCCTCACGCCGCTCTTTAAAATGCTATATATTCGTTCCTTTCTTTTCCTGTTTATGCCCACGATGTCCACGTCTCTATTTTCTTCTTCTACATACGTAAAGCAATCAGCTCGGGCACAAAGAAGGAAAACAAAAACGAAGACTCTCGACAGGCACTTAAAAGGAGATAAAAAAGGGGTCCCCACTTCTTAGCATTTTCACTTTATTTTTTTTCACCCCTTCGAAGGATAAAACCAATGTAACCGAATTACAGCAGAATCGAAGATACGCACAAACACACACACACACACACACACACACACACGCGAACTTGATACGCAAGTTCACAGCACGAACGAAAAGTTCAAAAACGAACATACATATTGCGAAGTGGACATTGAAAGTTTGGATCATTTTATCTCTAGAGATGCAAAGCCAGAAAACACGACAAAAGAAGTCATCGAAAGCAATGGAAAAGAGAATGAACAAAAGAGAGGAGGTAAAGGGAAACAAAGACAAGATGGCGGAGATTTTGTTCGCAAGCGTGCTTGTGCATACTATACACATTGCACAGGGACAGAAATGAAACAAGCATCTCCCACGGAGGGTTAAACAACTGAAAGCAAAAGGAAAAAAAAAGGAGAACAAATAGAAAAATTCGAAGGTAATCAGAGCAATGAAAATAGGAGAAGAAAAGACCGAAAAAAAAATAGCAAGGCAGTAGCAAGTTTCTTTCACTCCCATAACTCTGATGGAAAAATAAAACGTACTATCCCTGTGTCGAATCTCATGTATATAGGGCCGATCGAAAAACACAACCAAAAGAAAGAAAATGAAAAAAAACCTACTTTGCCAATATGATGAAACAGAGAGAGAACAATAACAAAATAAAGGAGGAGCAAGCATGCATTGAATCAAAATCAAGGAAAAAATTAACTGAAGCGTAAAAATAACAGCGAATCGAATAAGAAAGCAGAAATGAAGAAGCAGCACTGGTAGAACACATACACCCGGCTGTGAACAGCGTGCAGACGAAGGGCATGGTGCGAAAAAAAAGATTTCGCATGATGTAGTCTGTTCCCTTTTCATGCATACGCTGGCACCGAAAGAAGAAGCACAGAGAGCCCAAGGATATTCTTCGAAAACAAGAGAAATAAAACACGCTGAGGCAATGTCACCTGCTTTTCTCTCCTTTTCAGCTTCACAATTGCGTCTCTGTGTGCTTGTGCGTCAAACGAAACATCTTCGAGGGTGCACCTTCTCCAGCATTGCAGCCCTGATTTAGTCACATTTCCACTACTTCCTCTCCTCAGGCAAAAGAAGGGAAATTAGGGAATAGAAACCTGTAGTTTTTTTTAGTGTGAGTAGAGCTGGTATGCTATCTTCCTCTTTTACTTTTTAACTCAATGGAAGGAAAAACTCAGAGGATAAAAACCAAACAAATATATGCGCGTGTGTGTAGAAAAAAGAAAAAGAAGAGCACAGTATCTGGGTTGAAAGTCAGGGTCTTTTTCATTTATTTAGATCAAAGCAAGGATTCAATAGTAAACTCACTTAATTCATATGTTGCAATAAGATATCTCCTCCTCCTGTAGAGGCGTCAGTGAAGAATCGTACGCACTACATATTGATATATAGATAGATAGATATATACAAAACAAAAAACAAAAACGTGAAGCTGGCACGACAAGAAGGGCACTATTGAACGCAAGTTGATCCCTGCTACTTGGGGAAGGAGGGTAAAAATAAGCAGAAAGAAGAACTATAAAAAGGGATAAAATAGCTCTGAGTTATTCCCGAGCCACTGTAGCACACTTCGTCCAGCGCGAGAGGAAGACCAACAGGAGCCACCGCGCCAACCCATTGAACCTCTTCAACGCATCACGGCAGTAAATAGGCTGCTTGGGCTAGGACGATGGTGCATGCACGTGTAGCTCCCGCAGCTGCCGCCATTTGGCCCCTCGCACTTCGACAAGAACGGGCCGTAGGGGTTATGATGCCAGCGAACGGAGCTTGAAGAACTGCAGCCCTGCAACATGGAGTGCGTCAGGTCGCAGTTGCCCAAAGAGTTCGCACAACCCACATCAGCACAGCCGTTGCCCACGGCCGACAGCGTCCCGTCAGAGGATGTCAATACCTTATCGAAGCTGTTCGGCATGCCGAAGCCCATAGTGTTGATCGTGCTTGGAGGCGATTTCGCTATCGGCAAGCTGAGGGAGACACGAATGCGGCCGTTGTTGGACGCGTACCCGCTAGGCGCCGCAGTCGGCGAATTGTTGTTGTTGCCCCCGGGGAAGCTGCCCACGCTGTTGGCCATCGGCGGGTTCAACCCAGAGAAGGCGTCCGTCGACTGCACCACCGAGCACGGCGGTGTCGCAGTCACGTTAGGCGTTGCGCGGCAGCTCGACATGCTCTTGGACAGGAACGGTATAGGGGTGCCATGCAAAGCATCCTCCCGCTGCGGCACCAGCAATGGGCGGCTGCCGACACCGTTGCCATCGCCAGCCAAGCTAGGCGAGGACTGCTGCTGCTGCTGCATGCTTACGGAGGTAAAGACGGACTGGCGGGGCGCGGTGGTCGAGCTGTGCCGGTTCTTACCGCGGCGATTCAGCGACGTCGCAGAGGCGCCGATGGTCGTCGTCACGCTCATGCTGGCACTCGTAACGCTGGCGTTGAAGGAGCTGTCAAGGGTATGCTCGCCTGCCGTGGCGGGCGGCGACGCTGTGAGCTGCGGGTCGGCCTTCGTGAGCTCCTTGCAGAGGTGCAGGAATTTGCACTCCTCGGCGTAGCGGCAGCGATCCATCGCGTGCAGGCGGCACACCGTGGAGCCGGTAGCGTCAACCACAATCTTATCCTCTGGAAAACCGGTCTCGGAGTTCAGCAGACTGACGTGGGCGTTAGGCGGCGCCTTGAGCACATGCTGTTCCTCCAGCAGGCGGCGCAGCCCAGTCGTGTAACTCACGCGATGCAGAGGCACGTAGTTGCCCTCGTAGGTAGAGCAACCGGGAACGTAGACGACCACATCGCTGGCGCAGACGTTCGACTCAGTAGCTGCTGTGGCGGTGGGATCGATTTTCGCGGACGTTCCGTGGTGATGGCCCGACGAGTTGTTGAGAAAATCGCGCAGCGGGGCATTCTCCATCAAGCCAAGGTGATCCTTGTCACCGTGGCCTGGGCAGCAGCAGGGTAGGCTGTCGACCTGGGCCCGCAGCCGCTGAACGGCCATCCAATCGGCGTGTACTTGATAGCAGCCTTGGCCCTGGCGGCAGCGGCCCGAGAGGTAGAGCTGGCACAGCGACGGCAGGGTGCCGCGCTGCCGGGCACGGGTATCGAAGATGTACTGCTTAGGGATCAGCAGCTTGCGCGTCACAGGGTCCACCACCGTCATGCACAACTCACCGTCGGCGTTGTAAGAGACATGACGTCCTTTGCCGTTTGTAGAGCGAAGCATCGTGAGATTGAAGGAGGATGGGGG
>LJSK01000074.1:23860-66908 GCA_001299535.1 Leptomonas seymouri
GGGGGGGGGGGGGGGGTATGTATACACGCAAGAAGTCGTTTGTCGACGTGAACACTAGTAATGGGCGAAGACAAGAAAGCAATGATGCCTACGTGTGCGTGATGGAGACGACTTGACTCTGCAATAGCTATACGTCCACAACAAAAAGATATAGGTATATAATGGGAAAAGGGATTGAAACAACAATAAAAAGAGAAAAGAAAACGATAGAAGATAGCTGAGTGCAAAGACGAGGGCGAAACGTTTTTGGGGGGCTTCTGCGTCTTGTTTAGTGGAATGTTTGGTTTTGCTTGTTTTAGGTTTGCAAATATTGGAAGAAGTATATAAAAGTGAAATAGAAATCTCTATTGGTGTCACTGATCTTCAAAGGAAATAAAAAAAAAGCGGCTGAAGAGAAGGGACTGTGAGAAAGAGGGGGAAAATAAATAAGTAAGAGAGTAAACCCGAGGGTAGAAGGAGGCTGTGTTTTCTGGTTTAGGCAGATATCTCTGTTTGGTATTCTTTTTCGAACCGAATCGGGTGCGATGATGACGAGTTTTGTTTTATTATTGTTGTTGGGTGGGAGGCAAGAAGGGAGAAAGCGAGAGAGGCGTAGCACAATACGAAATGTGGAGATGATGGTGAGAGCCGGAGTTTGGAACGAACACGCCTTAACTCGTAAACAAAAATGCAGCCTCCATAGGGCTCATTCTAGCGCATACATAAGCGTACGCTATTTGGGTACTTCCCCAAAGGCACTCGAATGCTTCGAAAAAAGGCATCGCAAGAAGTAGAAAGCTAAGGATACGCTGAAGACGGCAAGGCCTCCTACCTTTAAGGAAAGAACCACTGAATAAAGTGAAGTAGTCGTGGTTCTAAGATTTCCTCGACGATCCATGCGCGTTCTGTTTGCTTCTGTCTTTATTTCTTTAGTACATCGGTAATACTCAAG
Organism: Leptomonas seymouri; assembly: GCA_001299535.1. Classification (NCBI taxonomy): domain Eukaryota; phylum Euglenozoa; class Kinetoplastea; order Trypanosomatida; family Trypanosomatidae; genus Leptomonas; species Leptomonas seymouri. The sequence continues at coordinate 24,792 of LJSK01000074.1, forward strand.
GCTTTGTACCTCTGGTAGGCGCTGAGCATTTGGGGATCATCTTTATATAGAGGGAACCAGGGCACGAAAGAAAAAGAAGGTGAATCGAATTTCAATGAAAGGGGAGATCACGTTGGTAGCAACAATAGGGCAAGTAAAAAGAATTGTTCCTTTTTTAAATAGCAAACGAAAAAAGTATATATGAATGTATAATACGAGACAAATGAAAAACAGTGGCCGAGTCAATACAAAAGAAAACAAGGAAAAAAAGACACAACAGCAGGAGTGTCCACGTATTTAGCCGCGCATCGCTGGCCTCTTGCTCGTATGGGTTTTTCATTTCCATGAAGCTCGCATACATAAGAAGAGCGCCCCAAGTTAATTTTATTAGGCCCGATCATCTCCGACATCACGAGGAGAAAACAGAAATCAAGTAACAAAATAAAAAAGGGGGGTTTATGCCTTCCATCGGCATGAAAAAGAACGGAAAGAAAACGCAAGTAGGACTTACTATAGCATCAAGGCATGGATGAAGCACCGTTTACGCCGTCGTTGAGAACAACAAAAAAAAAAGGCTAAGAGATGTGCAGACACAAAGTCAATGACAAAGTGTACTAGGAACAAAGCCTTGCTCAGCATCCTACGTGTTCTTTCCAGAATCAGTAACCATTAAAAACAGCAAAACGCGAAGTGTAGGCATATCTGTTTAGGCATAATCGAGACAAAGCAACTAGCACTTTAGAGAAACGATTCGCAAGCATACACGAAAAACGAAAGACGTAGACAAGAGGGAACACAATACAGCATAGAAGAATAAAAAAAAAGAAATAAAAGGGTAAATTAAGCAATATTAGGAAACAGCGCTCGACAAACAGGGAGGAGTGCAGCAAGCCTTTTATGATAAGGAAAACAACGGCAAACCTTCATGCATTCTTTCGCTGCATCGGATTGAATAGTTATTGTTTCCCGCTATATCATTCACGAAAATAAAAAATCTTACGTAAAAGTCCACCCTGCCCCGTTAGTGCGACTAGTGTGGCCTGATTTGCTGTTGTAGCACTACACTCAGCACACGAAACGTCCATAAACTGTCCCGCACTGGGGTAAACAGGGCTGTTACTCGAAATCAAGGCTTTCGCATCGACAACAGAACAGAGAACATGGGGGATTGATCAGACACACACACGACCAATAACGCTACTGCGCCCATTCGGTGTCAGCACGATGAAGCAAATGGATATATATCCGCGAAAGAATTACAAAAGCACAGGAGAAACAAATTCTACAGAAAAGTACTCGAACAATATCACGTATCGCAACAAACAGCATACACATTTTCCTTCGTACATCTCGCATCGGCTGCAAATGTTATCACCTGCGAGCACTCCGCACTTCTTGCGCTGGGTCATCCTCCACTTCCTTTAACCGCTGAGGTTCGGCACCATGTTTACCGGAACAAGTGACACGGTTCCGTCTTGATTAAACTGCTGCAGATAGAACTGCTGCGAAACGGATTGCTGATGATGATGGCGCTGCTGCTGTCCCTGCGACTGTGGGGATGAGTTGCGTGGCTGCTGCACCGTCGTGAACGTGAAGAGCGGCGCGGGCAGCTGCGATTGCAGCGGGGCACCATTGGTGAAAACAGCTGGTGCGGAACTTGCAAGGCCGCCAGCATTGTTGTATGCAATCGACAAAGGAGGCGCAGGTCCTTGTGAAAGCTGCATCGGAGAAAAGTTTGCGGAGGATACGAGAGAGTTACTGCTGTTGTTATTGTTGCTGCAACAATTCTGGCGCGGAGTAGAAACGACGTTGCGGTTGTACAGCGCCACTCCGTTCGACCCGGTACCAGACGAACCCATCAGCTGGCTGCTGCTGCTCTGCCGTAGCTCCTTCAGCATGGGTGATCCGCTGCTGGGGAGTGGCCGCGTTGACTGCATGGAGGACAAGGGCGACAGCGACTGCTCACCCATCATAGGTCCGGGGACCCCAGCAGGCATTACCATCCTCTGGCGCGGGACCACCGTGGTGGGGGAACTGTTGCAATTTGAGACGGATAAGCTCATGGGATTGCTGAGCGTGTGGGAGTGCACAAACGTCGATGGCGAGCCAGGAGCACTAGATTCGAGGCGTTGGGGCGGTAGCGGGTGCTGCTGTTGCGATGGTGCCTGCGTGGATGGTGCATTTGTCGGGACAGTCGCCGCCGTAGTGGCGCTCGATATAACTTGCGCTAGCTCGCTGATCAAGATACGGCAGCAGACATGAATAAACTTGCAGTCGGCACCAAAGCGGCAGCCGCCGGGTTGGCCGTGCAGCCGGCACAGCACAGACGGGCTCACTAGCACCGACGTCGCCTCTTCCTGCAGAACGCGTTGCAGCCCTGCCGTGTAGGCCACCCGGGAAAGGGGAACGTTGTATTGACCCGAGATGCACAGCGAATGGCCCTCGTAGGCAGCGGGGTCCATCAAGTGGCAGTTACAGTCCCCATGTAGTAAGCAGCAGCACGGCATACTCTCGACGTCCGCCCGTAGCCGATCCACCGTGGCGGGGTCAATGTGAACCTGATAGCAGTTGTCCCCCTGCCTGCAGCGACCAGACTGGAAGAGCAGACACAGCGACGGCGTCTTGAGGCGGCCATTCAGCGCCTTGGTGATCTGAACCGCCGAGATGGGTACGTGCAGCTTGCGGCGCTGCGGATCGACCACAGTGATGCAGCCGCGCTCATCGACGTGCTGGTGCAGAGCGCCGCTGCCGTTGTAGGTGAAGGCTGCGGCCGGCAAGGAGATCTCGCTCTCGACGCGCGTGGACTGATGTGGCGTCGCGCTCTCCTCCATCGTCGAGTTCGATGCGAAGCGCAGCACAGGGCTAAAGGCCGTCACTGGCGGCGCCGTTTGGGAGAAGAAGCAATCAATGCTAGAATCGGGGGATCCACTGCGCTCGTGAGGAGCGTGACCAGGATTGCGATGGTGGTGGGAGGAGACCCGGCGACCCGCTATGGGGGTGTCACGCTGAGGGATGATCGCTGAAGAGTCAGAGCAGCCACTGTTCATACCAGATGTTACTCTCACACCCTGGCGTGGATCCTGTGCTGGAGTACCGCGGAGGTTGCTGTCTGTGCTCAACTTGTGGGCCACAACAGAGCTGATGTGGCAGCGCACGAACGGGCTGCCGCGGCGGGCCACTGAGACTTCTTCAGCTGCATGCTTTCCGGCCTCTGACATGGAGTTCACGATGCCCAGCTCGTCCTGTGTATCAGGGGAGCCGTAGCGATCCTGGTGGAGTAGCTCCGTATCAGGCATCTGTGGCGCCAACGCACTGGCTGACATCTCACCGGAGCGCACCCTCAATGCGGTCTGAAAATTGGCAATCAAGCCCTCCAACGTCGACGGCGTGAGATGCAGTGGCGCCATAGTCGCCTCGTGGCTGGTAGACTTAGCCCCCGCAGGGGTAAATGGAGACCCGCAGAAGTCGTTCCGGTGGTCGTTGCCGTCGCCACCAGCATCTGTGATTGCCACAAACGGCGAAGATGGGGCATTGCCGCCTCGGCTGTGATTCAGTTCTCGCTCATATGATCTTGGTACTGGGTCTACAAAGACACTACGGGGGTGGGGCTGCCTTCCTGCAGCAGTGGAGGGAGAGTCCAAAATGACTGGGGAAGTAGGCGGAAGCGCCTGTATTGCTGTAGGAGACCCGTGGTGCTTTGGCTCGTCCTGGTTGCACTGCAGCGTGTCAGCTTCCTCTTCCTTGATGCCCACCTGTGCGCTGTGGTCCTGCAGCGATGCGATGAGGCTAGAGATGGTGCCCAGGTCTGCATCGTCGTACAGCAGCACAATATCGTCTTCATCCTCGTTATCAGCAGCCTCTTTACCCGTCGCCGCGCCGTCAAGGCGGTCCTCTTCAGAGCGGCCGCCGCCACGTCCCCCCTCGGCGCCTGCGCCTTGGAGGCCCGTCGCGTTTGCTTTGACAGCAGAAGCGTCGTTTGCCGCAGCGGTCAACAACGAGCCGCATTCGTTGAAGCTGCTGCGACTGTTGGCCCCCGACAGTGGCCGCACCACCTCACCCAGCATACCTTTGACAGAAAGAAGAGTCGAGGACACAAAGGCATCGGCGCTGCGCTGAGACGGGGAAGCGGATGTGTGCTGCGGCAGCTGCGAACCCCAATTAGAAGAGCACTCCGGCAAGCTGGACTGGTCAGAGGTCGACTTCTGCCACAACGACTGGGCATCGCTTTGTGCCGTGGAGATACCCCACGGCGTCTCATCGGAAGTGATGCCGCTCTTGAGGCGGAAGCCACCCGTACCGGTGTTTCCAGTGCACTCATGGGGCTCCGACGCAGGTCTGCGCTCCCGCGCGGGCGCGAAGGTGGGCGTGAGCCGGTATGCGTCTTCGAGACCGTCTGTCAACGCACTGCGATGTGTCGAGAGGTCGTTCCACCAGCTCATCTCGACTTTGTTTTAAACTCTTTTACTCGGCTAATGCAATTTATCAACAGAAAAAAAAAGTTTTTCTCCGCTTTACCGGCTGTGTCTTTAGGCAAATGCAGCAAAGCCAAACAGAAAAAATGCGCTAGACGTAATCCGACTACCAAGCCAGGAGGTGTGAGCCGTGGGAGAAATAGAAATTGAAGTAAAAGCACCAGCACAAAAACAAAAAGAAGTAGAGCAAAAAGAGTAAATAGTCAGCCGTCTTTAAAGCCCAGATTAAGAACGAGTCAAAATAATGTAGAGAAGAGAGTAACTTTTCGATTGCTTTTACAAAAATCTTCAACAGACAACAGGGGGGAAAGTCTAAACGATATCAATGGAACTCACTAGAAAGAGAACCGTGTAATCCGCAAGTTGGCAACTGACGTAATATCAACAAGTTAAACAGAAATAACAAAAAATGTTTATCCCCTCACGTCTGAAAGAAGAACGTGAAATTAAAAATTTGAGCGTAGCTTGGCAGCTACCACAAGATGATCGTGAAAAAAAAGTAGGTCACCGGATGTTAGTGTGTGCAAATCAACTGAAACGACCAAGCTGCCGTCTACTAGCACAGCTGGCTTTATATAATCCCACCGCGCCCCACTATTTAAGTGCTTTAACTTACTCTGACAGAGGAGAACAACTAATTCCAAAAAATGCTTTTTACTCGACTATTGAAAATAGGCTTGAAACCGAAGTTTTTTTTAGGAGAGCACGTGCAGTCGTTATTGCTAGTGAAACTTTCTGACGTGCAGAACACGTTTTTCCCCCGTTTTAACACCTTGCCCGTCTCTCAAGCGAGAAGAGAAGCAACGCTATTGTGCCTACCTTGGACTTTTGTGCGTTCTTCAAGCTATATATATATATATATATATTGCACTTCACACGTTGGGAAAGAGCACAACGTCTTTGCCTCGGTCTACTGAAGCAACAAGAAGTAACGCTACAGCGCCTTGATACAATGCTGTTCACATAAATAGTAAACAAGATGCCAATGTGGGTTGCTCTCTTTCTCTCTTTTACAAACGAGAAAACAAAAACTTATAAAGTGACAAGAGAAACAAAAAAATAAGTACGAAAAAGAGGGTGAAAGGGGAAAGAGAAAGAAACCAAGAAATGAGATAGTATTACGAAAAAAAAAGGCAGCGTCAAAAGACGATGCGCCTCTCAGAAAAAAACAGAGGAAAAAAATACGTGACGAGGAGGAAAACTGGGATAGTTTACGGTGAATATAGACCTTGTTGCGTCGCTTTTCGCTTTTAAAAATTATTTTCGTCGATTGATCACGGAAAAGGGGATATGAAGTGACAAGGGAAACAACAGGAAATACAAAAGCAGTTGGTAATGAGAAGAGTAATAGAATAAAATAGAAAGACTACAATGAGTTGGCAATTTATCTCCTTCTCTATGCATACATAGATAGACAGATACGGATATAGATAGAGATGTATATGCGTTCTTCCTCCACAACTATACGTAGTCTTCTGGCAAATGCGTGTTCTTGTTTCTTTACGAAAAGACTGAACATGCAACCCCGATGACGCAACGGCAGGAAAAAAAAATGGTAAACAAGTAGCGGCGTGATGCGCTTTTCAATCGCTCGAATACTATGCCTATGCGAGAATAGAGAAAGATCACCGCCAGCGTGTGTTCTCTACAGAAGAAACAATAGAAACAACTATCCAAATCGTTTTACGCTGATGCAAAAAGAGATCCTTTTGTTTTTCGAGAAACGCTATTTGGTGGGCACACAAGCCTTCTCAACAGGAGGCGTTGATTCACCTTCCTAGAGCCTTCCCTTTCTCGTAACGTTTGGGGGTGTGCAAAGGTAAAACGGTAAAGAGGGGGGTTGTAAGTGCCGCTGCTGGCAATCACCTTTCTGCTTACTGAAAATGCCCTCCTCAATAAATAGACAAAAATATGATGTAAGGCAGAGAAGTTGTATTAGTGACCGCCTTAGTGAAACGAAAAGAAACGCGGCAAATATATATATATATATAGGCGCAATTAATAATGACAGCTGCGGGAACAAACATATATATACAGTAGCGCTGGTGGTAGATGTGTCCTTAAGTGAGCTTGTATGTGTGATGCTCCCTAAATGATCAACGAAAAAAATCTACTTCCGCTGTATCAAGAATGTAGCTTTCTTTCCCTTTGTCGCTGCAAGAGCCTTACCTTCCTCCGTCCTCAAATGCATCCAATTATATATGCTAACGTTTAGACGGTAAATGGTTAGAGTTAGATATACATATATATGCGTTTGTAAGGAGTGCAAAGAGATTGAGTGTAAGCACCGATATTAATATATATATATATATATATATATATATATATTATTGTAGTGTTGCGTCGTTATTTCTGCACCTAAAATATTTTCGTTCTTTTTTATGGATTGGAAGCTAAGATGAATCACACGGATAAAAAAGAACAACACCGGGACAGAAAAACAGAGGACTTCTTTACATACAAGAAAAAGGTAAGGAGAAAAGAGGCAGTAGTCGGCGGACACGCGTCGGAGGAAAAAAAAAAAAGAATGATAGTTCTGGAGAGCACCACACAACAAAAAAAGATGACGAAAGCAGCAAGAAAAGGTAGAAGGGAAAAAATTAAAAGTTGTGAGGGAAAAAGGAAGCGCGGGCAATTTAAATAAATAAAGCAACACGAGTGAAACCTCAGGTGGAGCGGGAGGAAAAGGATGCGGAAAGAGTAAAACAAGAATGAATGGAGATGGCACCTCCAGGAGAAGAAATGAGGGATAATGAGCGGTCGAAATTTTAGTTTACAAACATCAAGAGGGAAACAGAGAAAGAAAATGAAAAAGGAGGAGGGGGGACCAAGCGGTCAGTCTCGCTGTTCTGGTTATCGACTTTAACTTTCAATGAGTTTTTGTGACCTGATAGCCAGGTAGGAAAACAAAGGAAATAAGAAAATTAAAGAAAAAAACAGATTTTTCTTCCGCTTCGCTTCCGATTGGACACACACGCACCGAGACAGCAATGCTTGCTTACGTGCTCTTCAGCTGCTGAATACTAATGCCCCACTAAGAAATGCAGATATAACTAGGAAACGCGGCGCCTTCTGCTTTTTGATTTTCTAAAGCAAAAATGGTGACAACAATAGCACTGAGAGAGAGAAATCGAGCAGAACAAGGAGTATTCAGTAATTCGTCTTTCTGGGTCGCTATCGCTTTCGTGTGTTTACTCTGAAACGTTGTTCTATGCACAAGAGAGGGCCGTGAGAAAACGGTGTAAAATGTGACGACCGAACAATGGAAAAGAAAAGACGAGATTGCCGGAGTAACCACCGAAGCGTTGAGGGAACAGAACCCCACTTAGCAAAGCAAAACCGTCGGTTACGCGCACACAGCTGATGCAGCGCGTGGGCCAGGTCTATTTTCTCATGAAAGCTTATCACCGTCCGGTTATACTCTTGGAGCGGAAGGTTCACAGAGATCTGTACACACACTTACTTCGTGAACTATCGGATACGCTAGCAAAGCCTTCCTTTCTGGAATTCAAAAACCGTGTGAACAATGTCGTTTTGCTGAAACACATAAAGAAGGCAAATTAGTAGTGAGTACTACTCTTGAGGCAGCAAATATCGTAGCTTGTGCGCTCCGCTGTGTGTTTGCGTTCGTGAATTTATGCACAACTAGAGAGAAAAAGAACAGAAACACAAGGATTCTGTGTTTATGAGTAAATGAATTAGAGAGATGTTGTTGGCAAGAAAAAAGATAAAGTGAAGGAAAGCGGTCAGAGTGGAAAGCACAGCGCATAAGCAACGTATTGCTACACTACACATAAGCCGCTGCTTGTTCAACAGCAGTAAAACGGCAAGAAGAGGGGGGAAAGCACAGCAACAGCTGCGAGGCGGTGAAGCGCGGAAACGAAGTATGCAATCTTTATGCGCCTATACTCGATAAATGCCGCGCTTCTTGTCTTTATTTGCTTCCTTGTATTCTTCTTTTTTCCTACGGATCCAAAACAGAGCATGTAACAACAAAATCGCTTCCCATCACCAAACCTGAAAATAAGGTGATTCTCATGTGAAAACCAGTCACTAAGGAAAGGAAAGGCCACTGCTTAACGCGCAATGAAGAAGGCAAAGGTTGTGACGCCGATGAATTCACCGTTGCTGCGTGTTGTACTGAAACTCCCTACCCCAAAATTGTCGCTCCTCCTCCACGCCTTGGAGGTCGTATTCCTCGGTGGCCTGCTGCAGGTTGCGCGTGTCGTCTAGCAGCCGGTTCGACGCCGCGCCTGACGCCGCCGACCCGTCAAAGAGGTCTTCGATGCCGTACGTTTCACGGTACCACGCGTCGTATCTCTCCGCATCCGCCGTATAAAAATCCTTAACGTCGCTGTTTGCGTCCATCGCCCTCATCCACGCTCGACCGGGTGGCGCTGGCGCCGCATGGGGAAGTTGTGCTACATAGCCTTGCGTCACGGGCTTGGAGAACAGTTGCGCAATGAGGGATACACGAAACATGGGGGACGACAGAACAATATCGGACTGGGAAAAAAAAACTTGCAACTTTGACAAAAGCAGGGCCCGACGGAACAATCACGAATAGGAAAAATTGAGTCCGTTAGAGACTACCGGGAAAGAGCCGACGGCCTAGCCATAAGCCCGCTGCTTCATCCACTACGGCAGCGGTGAAAGAAAAGGGGAAAAAAGTACAAGCAAAGCAGACAAGCGAAATAAGAGAGGGACCGAAAACGAGTGAGAGCAAAGAGATTGAAAGCGCAACGGACTGTCCAAAAGGCAGTTTTAGGGCTTCTTCGTCGAAGTGCCCACTTCCTCCCATAAAGTTACCCAGCCATTGAGCACTTAGCCAGGAGAAAAAAAGCGAGTACATTTGTGTGTGTGTGCTGGAAAATCCACGTATAAATACTTATTCCGCTGCTCAAGCATAAAAAATCGAGCGGTGCATTCATGGGCATTTGCGCGGGTACAACAACAGAACACGTTGCTATTGCTTAACATACACGCCAGCACAATTATACTAAAAACGAAAGACGGTGCCGTTGCCGTCCTTTTTCTCTTCTCATCGTGTCCTATCTTTCACTTCTCCACAGTTCACACGAAGTACATCAAGCGGCAGTTTGCATGCGGTGAAGCGAGAACCAATCTATAAAGCCTAAAAAAAGCTATGTAATTTCTCAACCGCCTACACGGAATTCAAGAAACAAAAAGGGAGGGGCTGTCGCACACGGCAGGTAAAAGTTGAGAGCAAGGCCTTAATGGAACCATATCGCTATCGGCGCAGCAAACGAGAGAACGTGACCAAGAGGAAGAAAGAACAGAGAAAATACTGTTTTGGCGTATGTGGTCACTTCCTTCATCGCGGTTTCCTTCTTGCGCCTGCCTTGAGAACGGAAACGAATTGCGGAGACGGAAAAAAATTCAAAAATATATATGCTAAGTAACAAGAAATCGTTCGCTAGTGTGTTAATGAAGTTGCAAAAAAAATAACAGTGAAAAGGAACAAGAGGGACTCGCAGAGGAAGATCTCTTTTGTTATTAGTATTGTGGTCCAGGAATACTAGTGTTGGGCGTAACTCAGCAGCTCAGGCGCAGAGAGGAAGGTCTACAGAGGCACGTGTCCGCTAAATCTTCTCATCACGAAACACAATATCACAAGCAACAAAGCTCCAAGTGATCAATTATGTTTGCAACAATTTTTCCCTTCAATAAGATTGGCGCAAGCACAGGCAGAAGCGCTACGGTAAGAGCAACGTCCGCGTAACCTTAAAACTTATACACGCAGTTCTCCGCGTATCCCATCTCCTTCAGGTATCCTCCCAGCGGACCCTGTTTAGGCGGAGAGCTCTTGAAGTCTTTCACACCACAGATCGCCTTCATAAACGGCTGCGGGCCGCATACTAGGATGATAGAGTCGCCCTCGCGCTCCGGGCCAGGCATCGTCTCTTGGATCATCCGTTTGTCGATGTAGCCGGTGTAGCCTGTCCAGCGCTTCGGCGCCGTCGTGAGGCAGTAGAATGTCGCAAACATGCCAGGGAACTTCTTGGCCATTTTCTCCAGTGTATCGCCAAGCAGAACATCGTTAATTGACTTGCTGGAGTAAAGCAACGAAATCTTTGTCGAGTTGCCTTGGCTGCTCAGTATGTTTTTGGATATCTGGAGCATCGGGGTGAGCCCAGTGCCGCCGGCAATCATACCGATCTGGTTGTACTGGCTTGGCCTCAATTCGAATGTGTGCCACGGGCCTTTAGCCTCGATAGAGTCACCCGGCTTCATCGAGAAGAGATGGGATCCCATCTTTGAGCTCGGGTAGCACTTCACCACCAAGTCAAAGTGGCCCTCATCACTCTCTAGGTTGATGGGCGTATAAGGGCGGATCACCTCCTGCCCCTTCTCGTCAGTGAAACGCAGCGAAATGCACGACGCAATGGGCAGATCCAATCGGGTCTTCTCGGTGGCCAGAGCGAAGCGGAAATGCCTGGTGTCGTGCGACACCTCCTCCACATTGATCAACTTGTACGACTGGAACTCCTCCTGAGAAAAGGCGGGCTTGTTGAGGAATCCCCATGCTTGAACCTCCGAGCGCGACTTATACAGACTCGCACCCGCAAATCCAATGGCCGACGCAAGAAAGAACTTCATTTTCAGCCCCTGACATGCGCTGATATGTCTGTTTTGCTTCGTGTATAGATAACGTTTGACTGTTATAATTATTGAACGGCCATCGATTATCTACTAACAAAAAAATTGCCAATATGGAACAAAGCAGAGCGCTAGCTTAAATAAATACGCAAAAAGAAACTGAGTATCGATAGTGAATGCAATGTACAAGAAATCTACGCGGGGGGAAGGATAACTCTTTTTGTAGAAGACTGAGCGTTAAACTCTTCGCACTACAGAAACTCAACAGGGACCTAGACCGGCATGCTTAGACGAAGAAACATTCCTGTTTCGCAGTACCCTGTGTGCTGATATGTTGTGGAAATATATTTTTTTAGTCTACATTACAGCACAACTGCTAAACGCGGCACTTTGCTGTACGAATGATGGTCTATCCATCATATTTTACTTTTCTGCGACGGCCTTCCTACGCAACTATGACGCTCAGTGACCAGGCCGTCGAAACAGCATGCCAAAAATAAAACCTACACGAGGCCGATTGTTACATTTTCACTTTTGATGTTTCAAGGATGAGCACGCACTAACAGCCGGCAAGATCACAATTCTAACGGAATACTACAATAGCAAAACAAAGTGTTTGTAAAACTGGAAAATTTATAAATGGACAGAAGTATTCTGAAATCCCTAAGTACTAAAGCACCAACAGCTCAGATTATTCGTGTGCGCAGCATCGTTCCATCGGCAAACGACTGCATTTCTCTTAGAGCACATCAACTTTTTTCGTGTTGTGACACCCAGTGCTTCTTCCTCCTTGTTCCTTTGCATTAAGAGAAGAGCTGTGACGGCATGCAAACCATCTCTAATTGTAATGTGCACGTCTCAAATTCTGAGGTGAGAACCACACAAGAAGAAAAGTGTAGCATGCGGAGAGATGGGCAAATGTCAAGCAGGTTAAAGAATTCCTTTTCGTCCTTCATACGAGTCTTCGCACGGTGGTTACGTTTTCTGTCCTCGAAAAAGACATCACACACCGTACCCATTAAAACTTGAAAACCATCTTGGGCATGAACCCGAGCTCCTTCAAGTAGCCTTTCAGCTCCCCTTGCGACGGAGGGTAGCTCTTGAAGTCCTTGTCGCCAGAGATGGCCTCCATAAACGGCGGAGGGCCGCAGACCAGGATAATGGCATCGCCAGCACGATTCGGCGCCGGCATCAGCGACTTAATCATTTCTTTGTTGATATATCCCACGCCGCCCATCCAATCGGAAGGAGCCTTTGACAGAACGAAATACGGCGAGAAGCGGGGATAGGTTTCCATCAGCTCGTTCAGCTCATTGCCTAAAAGAACGTCCTCCTTGCGCTCGTTCGCATAAACAAGGGTGATTTCCGTTGTGTTTTTAGGGGCACGCAGTATGTTTCGCGCAACTTGGTACATCGGCGAGATACCGGTGCCACCAGCCAGCATGCCAATCGTCTTGTACTGATTCGACTTGATCGGCAGCTTTATCCACGGTCCTTTCACATCAATGCAGTCACCCTTTTTCATCGCAAAAAGGTGGTTGCCCATTTTGGAGTCCTTATACTTCTTTACCATTACCTCAAAGTAGCCCAGCTGATCGCTCCGGTTCAGCGGTGTGTACGGGCGAACCACCTCATTTCCATCTTTGTCGACAAAGCGGAAGCTAACACAGCTGGCAACCTCAAGATTCAGCGGCATATCGGCCTCGGGTAAGGCAAAACGGAATACCTTCGTGTTGTGAGATTCATCATAGAAGTCCAAAAGAGGAAACGAACGAAACTCCGTTTGCGAGAACGGACTAGTCTGCGTTGCACAGCTCGTGGAGCTTGTCGTCACGCTATTATACCAACTTGAGGCCGCAAAGCCACTTGCGGCAGCAATAAATGCCTTCATTCCTCCTCCAATAAAAATGACGTTTTTCGATAACGCAGATCACTCTACAGGAAAAAAAAAATGCGTTGGCAATTTAAAAAGCTATCGATCAAAGCAAGTGCATTCAGGGAGTGTAGACTATAAATCTTCTGAAAACAGCTTATTCTTTATACACAAAAAAATGGTGCGGCTAATAATAATAATAATAATAATAATAATAACAATAATAATAATAATAATAATAATAATAATAATAATATATTACAAAAAATACATATCACATGTAATTAAGCCAAAGTCGTGTTGTTGTTTTTTTGGACGAGTAAGAATAAGAGGAGAAAGATACAGTTAAAGTAGAACAGTATGGTTTAAAAGGCAGAGCGGAGCTTCCACAATTCTTCATCAAGTGGAAGCACAATATCGAAAAAAAAAATGCATTTGCAAGCTTTGCCCCTTGCGACCATGGAGGAATGGCAATGTGAGCGTGCACTTCGTTCAACTAATATACAGTGACCAGGGTTGAACTAAGATTATTTCCGTTTTCTGAAGGTTAAGTTAAAGAGTGCTACAAATGCAGGCTCAAAGTTCTTGTTTCCAAAAACAACTACCAAAAAATGAACCTAAATATATATAAAGACTCAGCTATGTGGCGGCACAATGGCGTCAGTCAAAGTAGGCAAGGTTCATGAAAAAAAAAAAAATGCATATTAAAAAAAAGCAAAACTCCTTAGTGAAACAATAAACAACTGAGGGTTGAAAAATAAAATTTCATCTTTTTATTGCTCCGTCTCGAGCTCTCAGATCTTTCCCAATACAAGCACGGATTGTGGTAAATTTGCTTCATTCAATAGAGCAGCTTCCACTTTAGAGACCAAATTTCCTTGCAAGTGAACCTCAAGAGGAATTTTGGTACCTGTCTTGAGACCTTTCATTTCAGCTGCTGGGTCTACGACGCGGCAGCTCAACGAAAACTGCTTTTTCCACCTTCGTGCAAGCAAATCCAAGTCAAATCCAAACGATTCAAGATTCCGCACAATGGTAACATCCCTATTTCTCAACTTTATCGACCATAAATTGACCTTTGGAAGATTGCCTGGCTTGAGAATTCGCTTCGGAATCAAATGTTCGCTGGCGAGAGACGAACCTTCGATCACAGTCTGAAGAACAACTTCGTGGTTGATTTTGAATAAACGTAGCATTGCGTCTTGAACTTTGTTTAAGGGAAGCTCAGAAGCGTACTCTTTGGAGGAAAGTAGTATGGACAATGTTTCGTTAATTTTTACGTTTGGAAGCTGGCCTTTGCCGGATGCATTTACAATAAGCAGAGAATGTGAGACGATATACTTTTTCAAATTGTCCACCAGTTCTTTGCGCGTATACAACTCGTCGAAAACTTTCCCGTCGATAGGAGTCGGCTCGTACTTAGGGACCGTGCCTCCCATCACTTGTTCAAGCGTTGGAAAGCGCACACTCTCTGGTACATTCAATTCTTCCCCAAGCATAAGTATACGAACCAAACGCTCATCGAGATCCCGCGGCGCTGTATAAAAAACTCCTGAAGATACAACCCGCTGCCGAAAAACTGCTACACCGTCCTCGAGGAATTTTGCTTGTAAGTCACGCGCCTCTTTCTCACAAGCTTCACGATGGTCCGTTTCTAAAAATGTTTTGTACTTTGTCATGTGCTCGAGCATAACAGGGGCGGATTTATTGACCGATGAAACCGAATAAACACCTGGACTCGTCTCGGAAATGGTCAAAAGTTCGGGAAACCTTTGAAAAAATGGCAGAGCACGCTTGTATCTTGTATCTTTGAAGTGAATATGCTCAGTGTGTGCGCCATCACGCGGAAACAACTGCACAACAGCACTTGTAAATTGCTGCAGCGGTAGCGGAAGTGAAGAACGTGAAATTTCCTTCACAGCTTCGCACATGCAGAATTTCAACACAGCATCTTCGTCTTGAAAAAGCGCAGCATACTTGGAGCGGACACCTTCATTCGCGTTATTATCAGGACTGTCGATAGCAGATTCATTATCATCTTGAAGATCAACAGGTGCTTCCTCATGTGAGGTTCCCTTATTTTCCAAAGCAACTTCATTTTCTCCAAATTGAGCTGGAATCAACAGTGCGTTGGAGGAAAGGCTGTAGTTCGCCAAGAAATGGTTCTCATGCTCCTCCCACAAGTTGTCCCGAAAGCATTGAACAACATAAACTCCGACACCAGAATCCTTCTGGGCGACAAGATTACTGGTAACGAAGCCGACAGCGTAGGGAACATTAACTCCGGCCGTGAAAACTAGTGCCAGCTGTCCTACGGTAACAGATGCCGTCGAGTGTACTTTGACGATGCCAGGAATCATCAAATGGGAACCACTTAGCAAAAAATGTGATGTCGACCCCAAGCATGTCACAGCAACACCTGCTTTATCAACTAGGCGCGACCATCGCTCACTTTTATCTCCGTAGAGTTGGTGAAGACGGAGAAAAAAAAATAAAGTAGGAATCATAGCGTAGCTGCGGCATCTGTCATCTGTGACAAGTGCCCGCTCCTTTTCAGATAAGCGATACACAGAGATAAAAAACGGAACGTTATTGATTGAGTACACAAACGCGGAGGCCTCAGCGCCGCATTGGTACTTGCTTTTGGTGACAGTGTGTTTCCCACCGACGATCAAATCAAAAATGTCGCTGTTATCGTTACCAATAACATCAAGAACGTCAACTCTCAGAGATTTAAGGTTGCTCTTTCCAAGCGACTGAGCTTCCTTTATGGTACACTTTTTTTTGAACATGATTTTTTCGCCAAAAGAAATGACTAAGAAAGGGATTTCCTGATGAATGCACAAGAGAAAGGTAGAATAGGAAAAGCAAAGAGGAGAGAGAATTAAATAGCCCATTTAAAAAGAAAATGTAACGCGGAGATGAAAAACTCGTTAATAGAGTATTTTGCGCAACAATGAGTGTCTGCATCTTTGCAGAATCTTTATTTTAAACATCTTTGGATCAGAGGATGTCTAACTAAATAAATCGGCCTTATAATAATAATTAGTGTAATAATAAGAATAAAAATAAGAATAGTAATAATAATAATAATAGTTGTTATAGTAGTAGTAGTAGTAGTAGTAGTAGTAGTAAGAACGACAAAACACCAATAATGATAATAGTAATAGCAGTGATAATCAATAGAGCACAAACAATTAGGAACTTAGCGTGGTATAGTTTATTAGCTTTTTTACTCTGATAATGGGCCAACAGAAAATGCTGGCAAAAAGCGATGGGCAACCCACATATTCTAAGTACCGTTAATGGAATCCAAGCTGCGTATGTAGAGTTGGGTTGCATAACAACGCTGCGAGTATAGCACCTACATCGGGCTTCAAGATACCGTGTGTTCCACTTGGCCGGAAAGCGCGATAGAGCTGCTGTTAGAACGCCCCAGTAGCAGTCACCGCGTTCTTATTCAGTTCACGGGGCAGTTGTAAAAAAAAAAAAAACGCGCAACTTACGTCGGAGGGAAATCCACCTCTCATTCTTTTGTGACAGTCGCATGCTTTATAGCAGCAGTGCTTCTTTTCTTGCACTGTCGAAGAGTGGACTGCTTGCTGAAAGTTGAACGTGGATATATATATATATATATTTATTTTATTTTTTTTTGGAGGGGGGGGGGTAGGAAGCTCTGGAGGGGGCAGCCGTTTTCCACTCCCACTATGCCGTATCTAACAAAGTATCGCCTCCCCCCTCGCTTACTTTCTTGTCCCTTTTTGAACTCTTTCTCTTTTTTCCACCAAAGCAGAGATGCACACTAGGTGCCTCCAATCTTTATGGTTCTTCGCCTTCCCGCCGGACTTCTTTGCTAATTTCCTTCGTTAATTTTTTGCAGCTCCACAGTCTTTGTGATCCCGGGAATCGGCTTGCTGAGTGGATACTGGCAAATACCAGGCTGTGGATAATGTGCCAATGATCCAGGTGGTTATTCTCCTAACAGCAGAATTTGGTCGCAGGCCATTTGTTACCACACTAGTCAGTCTCCGCAAAATCGACATGTAAGCTTAATGGTGTGGCACTCTATTGTGAATGCTGCTATACGCTCTGAGCCGGGCTTCCGCGTTAAGAGGACATATCTATTCGGTTGTTTGCCCTTAAGTTGACCGTTTGCAAAGTTTTTGTTAGATCGGGTGACATTGAAGGTTAAGAAGAGGTAGGGTTGAACATTCACTGCTTTCGCATGAAAGAGAGGTACTATCATACTCAGCGCTGCAAGTATGTAGTCGTGTGTCCTTTGGTCTGCATGACACATTTTATGTTGCTGCAAAGAAAGTAAATTTGTTGAAAATAGGCGAATAATCTCCGTTTTGGCAAGAGAAAAATCACTTTTTTCTCTCTATGCAGCAGTCGTGGCCAACTCGTGCACAAAGGTTTCACGGTGGCTCTATAACTTTCCACAACGCCCAGCCTTACCTTTACTGCACAGGAGCCTTTCCCTTGGCACGATGAAAGGTCATACTTGCATAAATTTGCGAAATGCAGCAGCTACGAAGCATCCTCAGCAACATCTCCTCGCGTTTTTTTTGTCCTTCACAGTCTTTTCCACATATCAGATTGCCGTTCACGCATAGTTTTTTTTTTTCTAAGTGGTAGGTTAGGGGACGCACAATATCGCCATTGTTAACGATACAAATTCTACTTTGTTCTCCCTTCACAATATACTCTCATTTCAGCTGCAACGCGCAAAAGAACAGAAGGAAAGCAGCAATGGACCACAAAAAAACTGAAAGTGAAATCCAACAGGAGCAAGCAGACGAAGAGTTTGCTCGCCAACTTCAGAAACAGCTCAATCAGCCCCCGCATCTATCAAACCCTTTGATTCCTCAGCAAATACCTGCTGAATTAACGCAGGAAGCCGCTGATGCCGCGTTGGCTCGTCAACTACAGGAGCAAATCAACAGACAGGAAGCTGCAGCGGAGACCTACCATCCCTTACACGTCAAACCCGAAGAGACAATTGAAGTTGCATGCCCCACATGCACCTTTATCAATCGAATTAAGTCCTCCAGCTCCGCAAGGCACTGGAGGTGCTCGCAGTGTCGTGAAACTCTCCCCAACCCGACAGACCAGAATGACCTTATTGAATGTAAAGTATGTCATTCGTTCAACAGACTTCCAACCATGAAGTCAGATGCAGTTTTATGTGGCGGCTGCTATCAAGAACTTGGGTCGTCTTTGAAAACTACTGCTCTTCCGCAAGAAAGCGAAGAGAACCAGCGCACTGTGCAGCTGCATTGTAGTCAGTGTAATGTGATTAACGCGTTGGTTATTGGAGCTGATGTTAAGAAAGTGAGCTTTGTTTGTGGTGGATGTGGAGCGTTAACATCTATTGCTCTTTGATTAGAGGGCGTTTCGTAGTACATCTTTTTCGAAGTGCTTTTTTTTTTTACCGACAAGCAGGAGCCATTTGCTTTCGTAGCTGTCTTTTTATTTTTATTTGTACAGCTTTGCGTAAAGGGAGGATGCAAAATGAATATCATAATAAACATGCGCTTCTATTTCTGTCATTGCCGCTTCTTTTACGCTACTCTGTTTACCGTTTAGTTTGTTCTTGCTTTTCTGTTTCTGTTTTAAACGTTACACCGTGCTGTTTGACAGCTCTTTTTGAAGACATTGTATCGTCATTGTGTTCTTGAACTGTGTTTGCTGTGATTGCAACCTTGCGTATCGAGGAGAAATGAAAAAAACTGGCATCAACGGTAGCTATTATTTCTTAAATTATGTAGTCGAGGGCACACTTTAAGATGCGTTGTTTTACGTTGAACAAACAGTTAGTGGATTGCTTGCAGCGAGTGTACGCTATTCTACGACGTATCTCCACTGTGCATAGTGTTTCTCCATAACACGAGTAGCTTGGCCTATTGCAAAAGTGCATTTTTTTGATTTACTGGAGCTAGCACTGCTCTTGATGTGGACTTCCTCGTAGCCACTCCAGCAAAAGGTCAATTGCGCAAGCTGTCCGAACATGAGGACTTGCTGCCGTATCACATTTTGCTTTTTCTTACTCCTTTCTTTCTATCTTTGGCATCTCTCTCTCTCTCTTTCTGTCGAGAAGCCTTACTTTCTAAAGGTACAAGAGAAAAGGCCTGCGCTTTCTTTTTCTTCAAAAGAACTGTTCACGAACCCCATGAGGCGAGTGGGCGATTACGAAATACTTGACGTCCTGGGCGAAGGCGCGTATAGTAAAGTAAAGCGAGTGCGTCACATTCCAACGGGATGCGTTTTCGTGGCGAAAATTATCTCAAAAACAAACCAGCAGGTGGAGAATGATGTGCGTCTTGAGATTTCTATTCTACGACGACTAAAACACCGGAACATTGTGCAGCTGATTGAAATTTTAGAGAGTAGCAATAACTACTACATTATTTTAGAGCCTGTCATGGGCGGGGATCTGTGCGATGTCATCATGGGAATGGACAGCCCGCTACCGGAACAGGATGTGGCTGCGCTTCTCATACAGTTGGTTGCTGGAATCCATGCGTGCCATCGTAATGGTGTAGCTCATCGTGACCTGAAACCAGAAAACCTTCTTCTTGGAACAGATGGGACACTCAAGATCTCGGACTTTGGGCTCAGTCGCCTTCACCGCGAAAGCAATTTCCAGGCAAGCACCAACGAGTATGCGCACACGCTCACTGGCACCTTGGCCTATGTAGCCCCGGAAGTTTTTGAGGGATCATACGATGCCTTCAGAGCCGATATATGGTCTTTGGGATGTATTGCTTATGTGCTATTGACGCAGAACTTTCCCTTTGGATCCACCACGGACCCACATGCGTTAGAGGAGCGCATCCGTAGCGGGGAACCGTATGCTATGCCCCCATCTGTGAGTGAAGAAGCGAAGGACCTGTGCAAATGGTTGCTCTCGCTTTGCCCAGAAAATCGACCAACGCTGGACGAGGTCTCTCAACATGGATTCTTCAAGAAGAATCTTCCCCGCGAGTACCTGACGGCAGCTACAAATCGAAAGCCCCCTATTGTACAAGGAGCAAACATGAACGAGTTTAGCTCTCATGTTGAGGAATCACACCCAAGCATCTCTAGCAATCCAAGCAACAAACGCGATGCTGCTCTGACCAGTAGCAGAAGTCAATCCGCGGTGAACGGTATCGTGCGAGCTTCATCATCAAACCGAGGCGTTTCCGGCGCTGCGACGGGAAGTAGCCGTAGCAGCGATAGTGAGCAAGACCGATGCTTGCTGATTGATGACTTAGGCTGCTCCACCGACCCTATTTCCTGTTCAGGGGAGGCACGTAATGACAAGTCCGCTGTTGCACCAACCGCAAATTCCATTCGCCCGCTTGCACGATGAGTTTTTCTGGTTCTCTTAGTGCCGAGCTGTGCTCCTGTTTCGTGGTGGTACACCGGCTAGCTTCTTGGTAAGCGGTTCTTTTTTACGTTCTTTCTTCTCCTTGCTACTATGCACTTACTTAAATGTGTTTTCAGTCCTCTTGTGGTTGTATGTATTTGCCAAGTATTTTTCTTCGTTGTTTTCTCCATCTACCCTTTTTTACTTTGTTATCCTGATACTCGTTTTCTACTTCTCTCTGTGCTTTCTGCGGTTGCCAATGGGGCGTTTTTGGGATTTCTGATAATTTGCTTGACATATATACATATGTATCTTCTCCTTCCTGCTTTGGGTGGCAACCTTATTTGGCTACCCGTGCTCTTTTTGTTTTCCCTATTGGTTTGAAGTATACAGGCAGATTTTTTTTCTTTTTGGGCTATGATAGATGTTAGGGCAGTAGAAGATTCCATTGTAAGTTGGCTCAAGTATGTCAGAGGGTAACTGGAGCCAATGAATCTTCAGCCAGATTTTTTTTAAACGATGACACTTTTAGTTTTTCTCAGGACCCGTTGTACAAAAACGTGGTTGTAGATGCATTCTTGTAGCCGCTGGCTGAGGTATGGGTTTCGGGAAAGGACTTCACATTCAAGCATCTCCAAAGAGAGCCCCCTGTTTCGCGAGACAGGTACAGTGACTTCGCTTTTGCTTCGTAACCCTACTTTTCCACTTACGCGCCGCTCCCTGTCAGTGCGTCAGTTTTCTCCGTTGTGCTTGCTGCGAGTGTTGTGTCTTCGGTACCGATTCTGCTCTAGTGAACTTCCCCGATAGGAAAATCTAGTCTATGCGGTAGGTGAAGGCCGTGCAACTTTCTGCATTGCTTCAAGCACTACCAAATGCTCTTACGACACTCACGCAAGGGCGCACACCCTTCTTCTAGCGCATGCGGAGTGAGTTAGAGGGTCTCGCCACAGCGGTTCAAACGACAGAGTTGTGATTTGCGTAGTGACCTTAGCAACGGAGGATCTTATCCTCGTGAAGGTGCTATCCACGAAGACAAGCGCTCAACAGCGTCATCTTTTCAAGGGTAGCATATGGCAGAAAACATTTGCTGCAGGAGGTTCAGTCATTAGTCAGCGCAATACACATCCGCTTTGCTCGTCTGATCACGTTTATAGGGGTCGTTCGTGGTAACTGAAGCTGCCGACAAAGCTTGTCTCAGGGTTGGAATCGGCATTCACGGAGCACTTTGGCCTTTGTCCCCACTGGAGATCCGCATGCTCAACGCAATTTTCAATGCCGGAAGCTTATTCCTGTAAAGGAAGAAAGCTTGCCCCCTTTTTATTTTGTAAGCATCACTTGTCATGGCTAGCCAGCACTTTGAAGGGTGCTGCGACACCGTTCGCTATTTGAACTCTTTGGTACAGCCCAGCACGCGCAGACTCACACGCATACGCACACGCACAGGCTAGCACCTTGGACTTCCCCTCAACAATAACCTCCTTGTATCTTTTTTTTGAGTTCGTTTGGCCCTTCCGTCTCTTTTTTTAAAGGTTCGACAGCAAAAATGTAGATTGCGTTTTTACGTCCTCTCACTATCCAGAATTGATTTTATTTACCGTCTCTTCTTTGTTCCTTCTTTTCATTGTGTGCTTGTGCTAGTTGTCTATCTACTCCTTTCCTTTTCTCGTTTCTTTTTTCGTGATCCTTTCGCTTATTTACATTTATTCTGTTCTTTCTTTTTCTGAGTGTTATCTGCTGCCAATGGAAAGAGAAGGACTAAAGGGCATTTTTTGCTTTCTTGATACCCGCTATTTTTTTTCCTGTAGTTGAAATTGTGCAACGCGTGCTTATATATTGATTCATCTTATTTTCAGAAAGAACTCTACATGGGGATTTCAAGTTGGTCGTATCACTTTAACGTGCTGCTTAGAAGGGATAACCGGAACAAGCGGGCAAATAATACTTTAAAAGCTTCGTAGTACTCTACTAATGTGCTTCTTGTTTCTTTCTTTTCTCTCCTTTTCTCCTCTTGTAATCGTCATGGATAATGCTGTGCGCCGATCTAGTGCGATTTTTCATGCACTTCTCCTGTTTCCTCGGATCTTTTCTCTGACTTTTTTGATGCTTCCTCCTTCCAATCAAAAGATTCACGGCGAAGGAAGGGGGCCGTGGAAGGAGCTGTAGAAGAGCGCTACTTGTGCCTCAAGGGCGGCAGTCGGAAGTGATAGTTGGAATATGGTGAATGACGCTTTGCTGATTAAAACACATACACAGGCACTTTGGGCGACCAGCGGAGAAGGCCACGACACATCAGTGCATATCTGAATTTGGGTGTCTGTCTTGGTGCTTTTTTAGTCCATTTTTTTATACACTGCATCACGGATGACACTGGTGTCGCGTAGTATGCAGGTAAGGAGACTAGGGCAACGTTGCACTGCTCTCACACACCCCAAAGCTTTTTTTTTTGTTTTTAGCGTGCTCGGCGTTGCGTTCTTTTCCCCCTTTTTTTCATGCGTAATAGATACCTTTTCCCATGCCCGCTGCTTTTTTTTTTTCTCTTGTACAGTTGCGTGGTTATCGACAGACACATACAAGTTTATATGTACATCGCGAGTTCTTCATATTACCACCATTTCTGTTATAATTGGAGCCCTTTCTTTCAGTGGAGTTGTATGACCACTATTCCCATGTTCTCTGATCTAACATATTTCATTTCATGATACATTTCTTTTACAATTGTTTTAGCAATCGTTAGCGTTGCTTGTATCTTTTCTTTACCTCTTTCATTACATCACACCTACCCCCCTAAAAGAAGGGAACAAGATACTAGCATATGGTTTTGTTTTCCTTTGCGCTACTATTCACGGTTGCCCGTTTACCGCAAATGCTAAACGCAGGTGGGCGACTATGTATTTGGCCCCTTTTTTATATTTTCTCCATATTCGTTTTGTCAACGTTGAAGGCGTGAAAAATGAAATCTCAATCACTACACAAAGCTCAGCGCACTATCAATACAGGCTTTGATCCATAAGAGCCATTGCGCTGAGTAAGCGTGTTTGTATGTGCACCAGCGGAAACATTGTTGTCCATGCAGTCGATGTGCCTTGTAAATACACGTACATTTAGCTGAAGTGTGCATATTTATAGTTCCCCCAGTTCCTGATCGCTTTTCATTGTTGTGGCGGTCTGATTACCCTTTCTCTTTTATTGTTCTTTTCATACCCAGCTGTTGTGCGTGCCAGCTTTTCATGTTGACGGAGATATACTACGGGATCCCTTACGCTAGCACCAGACGTTTCCCCCGTTTTTTTTATTCATAGAGGATTTGGGTTGGCGAGGGTACCTGAGTGTGATGCGCATCACCAAACGCTGCTTGAGGTGCCGCAGTACACCTTCATGAGAGAAGAGAAAACATCCACAAGCCCAGTCAAGTTACAGAAGAAAAGAAGCGTGCATAGTGATCACGTGAGTGAGAAGAAATCTATTTACGACTAAGTTTTCTTTTTTCCTTTCCTCGCTCCTTTCCACTGCCTTACATTTCCATTTGTTTACAACGCTTGTGTGGAGGTGGGAGCCCTCTTATATGCAAAGCTGCTATAGAAACTTCTTCAACATTGCCTCCTTTTTGATCGCTCTATATTGATCTTGCTTTTTCCCCATATATATTGAAAGCCTCTATTCCTTTCGTCCCTTTGAAACCCAAGCCTGTTCCATTTTTTCATATTATACAAATCAATTGTTGACGTTTTTTTTTTCTCCTTATGCTTGTTCGGTGGTTTCTCAACTTCAAAAAAGAGAATGGAAAAGATTCATGATTTTTTTTATTTAGCATGCGAGATTTCATGTTAGCCTTCTCAAGATCAGTTTGCTTCTGAAGCCATGAACGTGTTCTGTGAACAGTTCATTATTTGTGGACGTAGTAGAAAGTGAAACGAAAACGAAATCTGGTTGACAAGTGGAAGGCTATTACCAGAGCATTTAACAAGCACGCACTATTGGTGAGACCGTTGAGCAGTGGCGCGCTGATTCTTGAAGCGCGGGAAGCATTGTGCTCAGTGGAAGCAAGAGATGAGGAGGAGACGGGTAGGGGAGCACGGAATGGAGAGAGGGAGCACAGCATGACTCAATCCAGTGGGCGCTGTCCACTGTATTAGGTGCAAAAGGGAGAGTGCCACAGACTTGTGGAGCAGGCGTGATACATAGTTTCTCTTTCCCTACTTTGAGGGGCTTCCTGACTTGACACTATGTTTCCAGCGAGCTCCTATTCTTACACAGTCTCACTTGAATCTCCCGCTTTCCGGTGCAAAGCAGCCCTACCAGTCGTTTCCTTTTCCTTTCTTGATAGTAAAGAGCGTGGTATGCTCACGTCGGAGCCCAGCAGCTGACGCTCGCCAGAGTCATGATGAAGCTGCCTTTTTATACTGCATCGGTGGTGCGCGTGCTCCCGCAGCTCTTGTTGCTCACCCGCCTTGCATTCCGCGCAATGAAGATATCGACGGAAGTTTCTTGTTTTCGCTCTTCCCACAACGACCGCTTTTTCAAAAGGGTTTTCTTTTCCCACGTTCTTCCATCGTTTGAACGCCCTCATCGCTTTTTTTTCTGCCCCCCCCCCGCACATACACACGCTAGAAGATAGAGGAGGTCGTACTCGTCAAAAGCCTCAGGCAGAAGCGACTGCCAGGAAGAATAACAAATATATATAAGAGTGGGATTTTTTTCTCGAAAGTAGAGGTGACGTCTCTAACAGGACTGCCCAATAGCGTGCCCCAAGTTTATCCATATTTCGTTGGATTTGACGGGTTGCGCGCACCGACGCGCGCAGGTTCCTTGAGCATCTCCTCGCCCATTCGTCAGTCGACCTTGCAACCTCCGCAATGCCCAAACCGGCACCTCGTTACTTTATTGGGCTTCGCCCAGCCCCGAAGCGGCAGAATGTTGGCGGCCAATTCCTCGGCACCCAGAAGCACTACGCACGCGAGCTGTGGTACAAGAGGCAGTACTTCTCCTCTCGCCCTTTCGCAATCGCGAAACACATGGGGAGCACGCCGCGAATTTTGCTTGATCGAACTCTATGGAGATCTGTGTGGCTCACCAAAGCCAACCTGCCCGATATCAACCGATGGGAGAAAGTGGTCAACAGCCAGCGTGTGACGGAGGATCGCTGGGCTCTTGTTGAGGAGGAAGGCCTTATGTACCAGATTAACTGGAAGCTGTACTGCGAGCGGCTAGAGACAGAGCTGCAGAAGGCGCAGGACCAGCTGCCACAGTACAGCTTTATGATGAAGGCCGTCCCGTCCTCGTGGAAGAAGCTCGACATCGAGCTCAGCGTCCTACGCGGGCTGTCAGTGCGGGAGGCCATGGCACAGTGCAAGCTTTCAATCCGCAAAGGCCACATGGCAGTTTTCCGAGCGTTGGAACTGGCACAGCAAGGTGCCGAAGGAAAGGGTCTGGACAAGGAGCATCTGCGTATCGCCCATATCACCTGCATGCCAGGTCCGACAGACAAGCAAGTGGATATTCGCAGTCGGGGCTACTACGCCTGGAAAACGAAGAAGTCCTCGCATCTGCTTATCACGCTGGTGGAGGACCCGGAGATGCTGCTGCCCGACCGCACAGCCATCCCGTACGCGTCCTTGATGACCATGAAGCGTGCGGGGCTTCGCACGGAGCCAACGGTACTCGATGTCCCGGCGATTACAGCGGAGGGCATTTAACCTGGACACATGCAAGGCAAGGCTCATGGGAGTTTTCTGCCCTTTCCTCTCACATGTGGTTGTTTACCTTGATCTATTCATCACAGACAATGAGTACTTTCGTAGCAGCTCGCTTGTGCGTTCTATTTACTCGTGCGATTTAAGCCGAAAAGAGGAGGCGGAGTGACTGCTTTAGAAGCCTGTTCTATTTTTTTTGTTTGTGCTTTGGCGTTTGGATGGCTGCTTTCTTTGCTGACGTTTCCTTGTGGTGCCGATTGCCAAGAGGAGAACCGTCGTTGTTGTGCATGATTTGTGTTGCGTAGGCGCGGCTGTGCGCGCTCTGGAAGTCTGTGCCCACGTTCATGACTACAGACTCTTTGATCGTTCCCCCAAAATGAACAAAAGAAGAGTACTACCACCGCCCCCCCTTCCACACACACAATTGCTGAATTTAGCAACAGCTGCATTGCTGTAGTTGCTGGACAGCAGTGCTTGTTAAGGAGCGCGAAGGGGCTTCGTTCCGCTTTGCCATGCTTTCTCGTCTGAAAATCTGCATTTTGCTTTCCGAGTCTGTGCATCTGCAGTGTATTACAGCACACTGCAGAGGCGAAAACGCTGTTGCTGAAAACTTCTCTACATCGATCATATCTTTCTT
Source organism: Leptomonas seymouri (assembly GCA_001299535.1). Taxonomy (NCBI): domain Eukaryota; phylum Euglenozoa; class Kinetoplastea; order Trypanosomatida; family Trypanosomatidae; genus Leptomonas; species Leptomonas seymouri. Next base: position 51,418 of record LJSK01000074.1, read on the forward strand.
CAACTTTGACGATATGCTTCCTTGCGGGCCGCTTTCTCTCACCTTTGCCATTTGTTGTTTGACAGAGAAACACAGGGGTGCACGTGTTCGTCCTCTTTCGCCCGCTTCAACGGTCGTTGTGGGCCTTCCCGGCGTGCTTCCACGGCGACGTCCGACGTGAAGGTCATGTTCAAAGGCGTGAAAAAAAATAACGCAATCAAACCGAATTGCCTTCACACAACAACCTAAATTCACCCGTATTCAAGACAAACTTCTACAAAAGACCGTACGAACATGCATTTCTCGCGCAAGCGGTACCGCCCCCTTGACTCCGCTGAGGAGCGCGCCGTTCACGTAAACCAGCGCGTTCAGCTCTTCCCTTTGGAAAATGAGCAGTCGTATTGCTTCAGCTGGCCGGGGGTACCGCTGACGCAGTGGCTGCAGGAGAACGTAGCTTACGCCACGCTGTACCAACTCATCGCAAGTGCGAGTGGTGGGTCTGCTGGAGTCGGCAATACCGTCACCACAAGCGGCAACGACGCGTTCAGCGCAGCTTGCTTCGCAGACAATTATAGCACTGGGGGCATTGTGGGGAGCTCTGGGGGTCGACGAGACCAGTTGGGAAATTCACCGCTGAATACGGTTTCCTCCTCCGTTGCGCTGGCAGCGACCGCGATAGCATCGTCCAGACGCCGCCAAGTGGATCTTCCACCTGTACTTACGCTGGATGAGGTTGGGGAACCGCCACTGCTTTCAGCAACCTTCGCAAACGGAGCTTTTTCTGCCCACTCAGAGGCCGCGCCGAGCGCACGTTATGGGGGCGACATGCACGAGCTCCTGCGTAGCATTCAGCACGACATCGATGCGGTACACAAGAATGCGTCTTCCACAACTTCTGCACGAGGCGGAGACGTGCCAACACACCCAGCGTCTTCTGCTTCTGCCCCTGCACGCGAGTGGGGGGCAGAGAAGTTGCACATTGCAAGGGCATTGGGGGAAACTGATGCCCTTGTAGCGACGTCCGCTTCTATCGTCATTAGCGCTGACGCGCCCCGTGCTGTACCGCATCCGCTGGCGCCTCCGCGGCCACAGGGTGTCACAGAGGATTCTATCTTCACCCTTTCCGAATCGCAACTGATCGATTTGGAGGCTGCGGGGGTGCCTGCCCTCTGTGCAGAGGAAGACTCATTCCTGAGGGAACAGGAACAGAAGCGGCAGCGTGAGTCAGAGGAGAATCAAGGTCACACAGAAGCACATTCGGGGAATTTGAAACATGATGCTCATCAGGACGTAAGGGAGGGCTTATCTTCGTCGTCATCGTCTCCGGCCATGGTCGTGGTAGTTGAGGAGGAGGCTTGTGCAAACGAGAGAGGTGATGATAGCTCTTCTTCTCTTCTTTCTCATGCTGGTGGCGCGGCCAATCAACAGCGCTTACAGGAGCAGAAATTGGGCCAATATTTCTACGTGTCAGAGACCTATCGTCGAGCTATTGAACAAGAGGTGGTGGGCTTGGAGTGGCGCACGTGGACGCAGTCGCAGCGGACAGCAGCGGCATTGCAACGGCTTCTTTCGCTTGAGGCGGCCGTGCCCTTTGAGCCATGCGGAGATGCACACAGAGATGCTTGGCGTGCCGTTGTGTACCGTCTGTGGCTACGGTGGCGTCAGCAGGCCCTGCGTGACGCAGATGATGATGTTTCAAAAGCGCCCTGCTCCCCTGTCTGCTCCGCTACATCTCAGAGACCACCCCCTCCACTTTCTTCGCCGTCACCGCCACCACTGCAGCCGTACATACAGTCCCATCGACTTCCTTGGGGAGCGCCGTTGCTGGCTGGGGCGTACCTCTACGGAGCCAGCGACAACTACTTTATCAGCGTCCCATCTGCTGCTGCTTCATTAAGTGCGGGAGGCAGCAGCAGATGTGGTGGAGTTGCGTCGATGTGGCCAGCGATGTCGCGTCGCAGAGGGGTGTACAGCTTTCTACGGTGGAGGGTGGAGCTGTACGAAGCACAGATGCCGCAGATGGCCGACGGAACTGAGGAGGTCGACGATGACGACGCCATGGACAACACTAATTGCAGCAGCAATGGCGATGGAATGGCTGATGTGAACGTTAGGGAGAAGCAAGGCTGCGGTGCGGGTGGGGAAGGCGGGGCTGACAGCCCCCAGCTTGCGAAAGTCAACAGATACGCGAAGGGACCGCTGGGGCAGACGGGAACGCTCCCATCTGGCCGTCTAAAGCGTCGTGGTGCGTTGGACAAGACAGCAAGTGGTCAAGCAGCAGCTTCTTCATCCTCCTCCTCTGCCTCACGTCGTCCCTCGTCTTGGACTGCGCCGGCGCAGGTAGCGTCGGGTTCCCCGCCACATCATTCTCTCAACACAGTAATGAGTACGGCACACATTAAAGCGCTGATTCAGAACACTGTACTGACGCAACCGCTCACAGAGCTGCAGATGGATGACGCACCGAGCGCGGTCATGGAGCGATTGGCGTGCCCAGACTTGCGTCACGAGACAGACGCGTGGCGTTTGTGGCTTTCCAAGGTCTGACCAAGAGTGCTTCACCCGCTGAGTGGTCCGGATTTTTGTTCTTTCAATGCTCGTATGGCGTTGCATAGCGATTTGAATATCCTTCTCTGTACTAGAGAAAATACATAAGAAACCAAATTTTTCATTTGCTGTCATTCCCTTTGCGTTTCCACGGTGCTTACATGATGAGTTTGAAGCGCTCTACTCCTCAATGTATAAACACCCACGGTTTTCTTTCCCTCTTTGTGCTGAGGTGCTTTTGGATCTTTATTGAAAAGGGGCTGGAAAAAAATCTCCTATGTTGACCCCCCGACTCGGTTGCTTGCCTAGAATGTTGTTATATCGTTGCACATTGCGCCTTTTTCTTCCCCCCTTTTTTTTGTTCAATACTAAAGCAGTATATATATGTGGAAATACTTCGTTCCTCTCTGTGTAGGTTTTTTTTTTTTCTAGCCATCTAAAAGCGACCGTTCATTTCTCTGAGTTTTCTTTTTGACGCCGTCCTTTTCATCATCTTTTCGAGCACCTTTCACATTGAAGCTCTCGATATCATGTCCTCCGGCAAGACAGGCGGGAACAAGTGGGTCAGCACCCGTGTGCTGCAGCAGAAGCAGCAGCAGACCCCGGCTACTGCCCCAGCAACGAGCAACGTGGCGGCGGGTAGCAAGATCATGGAGGACAAGGCTATCGCTGCTGCTCGTATCAAGGAGAACCAGAGCAGCCCTGCCCCGGAGACGGAGGTACCGGAGTCGAAGTTCTTTGAGGTGCAGGAGGCAACCGATGCGTTGAGCAACCTGGCACACAACGCCGAACCTACGGTGTACGAGCTGTTCGGCGAGCCGATCATAAAGCAACATCAGACAGCGGAGGCCTTTCACGCCTTAATCATGGAGCAGGTGCAGCAGACCCGGTAAGCAAGGGATAGAGCCTGGAGTCGGATGATGGGATGTGCCGATAGAGAGGATGGAAAAGGGATAGGAGGCTCATCTAACTACGAAGGCTGCGCTGCTAGGGTGTAGGGCAGCGAACGAAGTGCTAGAGCGCGTGGGCAGCTTGATGGCGCATGTCCGGCATCGTGCTCACGCGCCCAATCCCCCCTCCTCCTCAGTTTGTAAGTTAAAGTGCTTGAGTTGTATTTCTGCGACTTTTCTTATTATTTTTTTTCGTTGTGGTGGTGGTGGTGCTCAATTGCGTCTGCCATGATGTGCTCTCTATAACTTTGATGGCGATGGTGCCGCGGCGTCGAAAGGTAGAATCTAACAAGCAAACAACAGAAAATGGAAAACGGTTACCCCCCTAAAAGGTGCACGCCATGATGTACAAGTGCTCACGTGGATGTGTGTTGGAGCTGGAGGCGTCGGGGGTCTCTGCAGTGGAGGCTTCGCTCATGGCTGTGCCCGTGGCATGGGAGCTACAACTTGTATGCTGTGCCCGACGACTGAAAGGGTCGCAAACGCGCATGATCTTGCCAAAGACATCTGGACAATGCACAACTCCTGTTCGCACACTCATGCTCAGAGTTGTCAGTGTTTCTCCTTCAAGCTCTGCGTCTTGCGGAAGAAATGAAATGCAGCGTATCCACACGTGCATGGTGTCTTCTCTCTCAACCATGCGATGCGGCCACCACGAGCGTGGGTGCTCCCCGATCGTTGACTGCCATTTGAGGTGTGAGCTCTACATGGACTTTTTTTTTTTCGTCGCCCTCCACGTTCCAGATTTAAATTCCCCTCTACTTCTCCCCAAAGCGACAGGATGTAAAAAGGTGCTTCTCCGAGTCCACTAGGTTATCGGACACACAGCAAAGTCGCCCCCAAAGAAGAAGCCATCACCAGCCCTTGTCTTGCCGTCAAAGCCGGCAAGTTAGAAGAAGCAGATCATGTATCGGGCATTGGCTGGCGTTGTGGCTGCGGCTGCGGTGGGTGCAGTTGCATACTCGACCTATCAAAAGGAAGGTGAGCGGCTTGTCCTGGAGCAGATGCAGCTTCTCATGGTGCAGGAGGAGAACAATATGGGAAAACAGAACCGCGATGATGGTAGCGACGCCGGCAAGGGAGATCTCCGAGGAAATTAGCAAAGACTCTAGGACAGAGTTCAGTTGACTTGCGGGAGCCTTACCTTTTCGCAGAAGTTTAGCCCGGCCGGCGTCTGTGTATGTATGTGTGTGTGTGTGTCTGCCCACATGCATATCGCGGCGTTTATTCATCAACGTTTCCGATGGCTTTCTCTGCCTTGACTTTTTGGTTTTCCCTTCTCACAGTTTCGGCGAAGGCTCCAGAGTACACTTCGCAACCACGAAGAAAAAAGGAAGGGTGCAATGAAAAAATAGAAAAGGACCATGCGATGCCCCTCATTGTCTGCGTGTCAGTCTTTGCTGGTCTATTGTTGTTGACCAGAAACATCGTACGACGTCGGAACGGCACCTTGAATGATGCTTTCAAGCATCAACAACAGCAAAAAGAACATTTTCTGCTCTACGTTTGCTGCCCATTTTGAGAAAGCTGCTCTTGATGCGCACCGTCTTTTCCAACACTTTTTTTTAGAAAAAAAATATTATTCTTCTTCTCTCCTCCATTTCTTGTTACTGGCTGCTTCTCCTTCGAATAATGGGAATTGTGCAGCGCACCACTGCGTTTCTTCACGTATCTCTTCGAACAAAAGAGTCGTTTGGAGAAAGGGAGTTGACGAAAGAATTTTTTTTGTTCTCACCGCAACTCCTGTGCAGCGCTTCACAGAGTTTTAAAGAAGTATTGGTAGCTAGAGACCTCGGGGCCGAGAAGCGGCACGGCAGTCACCTAGAAAGAGGAAATCACACCACTGCTATTATATACTTACGTTGCTGCCGACTGTCTTGCTGCGGTGCAGCATTCGGAAAGGCTAGATTTGCTTTCAAGAAAAGAAAAAGGAAGAAGGAGAATGGAGGACAGCTCCACAGACCCAGCCCGCGTGGAGCAGCAGACCACTGCTGGCTCACCAGAAGCAGTGCTTGAGCACGATTCCCCAGAAGAAGATGCGATTGCCGAGCAGGAAGGTCCTTCTTCTTTCTCTCATCTCGACACAGAAGGTGACAATTCAGAAGTGGGGCATGAAGCCCTTGCTCCTCGTGCAACTCCTGACCCCAACGATGTAGGCTACTACGCGCGTCAGCACCCACATGAAGACGACTTGGCGGACAACGTCGCATCAGACGTGCGGCGCGTGCCATCTGAGCAACAGCGTCAGAGCAGTGGCAGTGGCCCTCGAACTCCCGAGTACGAAGACATTGCCGTACAAGATGTCGAAAAAGTGGAGCAAAGTGGTGGGAATGGGACAGCAGGGGAGACGCTGCAGCCTGCGGATGCGTCGGACGTACCGGTGCAGTTCACCACACTGGCGCGTCAGCCGTGCTGCGGTACGCAGGTGGATGCAGGGGCTGAAATGCCGGTTGGCGCAGACCATCATGATGATGTTGCTGATGAGGCAACGGCCGCTGCTGAGTCACCTCAGCCGGGGATAGATACACTCTCAAGCGGTGCTCACGATGCGGTGCAACCGCGCTGGAGCCTGCTTCCGCAAGCCGCCCACGGCACGGCGGAGGTCACCGCAACCCTCTTTCCGATGCAGGCGCTCGCACGCATCACGGTTCCGGTGCACAACCCAAATCTGTATCGCCCCCCTCCCAACACAGCATTGAACGATGAGTGCAACGATGAAGGAGAGGGGTACGAAAACGGCGGGGTAGGTCAGCGTATGACTCAAGAAGGACGGACTGATGGATCTCCCTATTGGGTGTTGATGGCAAAGGATTTGTTTGAAGCCCTCGCAGCGCATTTGAACATTCACCCCGAGTCGTTCCACATTTTCCATCAGCACAAGCGCCTCCGGTTTATGAGCGCTCTTTTTCTAGATTGCGACGCAACGTCGACGCCAACACCGAATAGCAGCGCGGCAGCAGCGGGGGTTATACCAACGGAGATAAATCGAGCGGAGCCGGCATGGGTGTCTGTTATATTTCCAAGTCCGAATGCCGTGAAGGATGCAGTAGCTGCTGCTATGGGTGGGACAGATGTGCGATCACAACCACCGTTTAAGCCGATCGTACACGACACTGCAGATGAAGAAGAGGAAGCGCAAGCCTCTCTGGCCGGCGTGCCGGCGCATCTCTCCAGGCTCGGACCGGAGGATTACATCGCCCATTGCATTCGTGTGCGACGTCGCAAGGCGCAGATTCCCCCCCGCACCCTCGTAGAGGGTCGTCGACAGGGCTACAGCTACGACGAGGTGATACAGCAGATGCAGAGCTTGCATGACGCAGCTGTGGTGGAGGAAGGCAGCTGTAGCAGTGATGGGACTGCAGCGTCTAATTTCACCGTGATCACCATCGTTCAAGACAGCCCCGCTCCGCCGACCAAACCTTTTCTTGGTGGATACCGGGACAAGCGTCTCCCCGACCACGTGCTGTTGCACGCCGCAACACAACTTTACCATCGCGACTTAGAATACTCGCCCTTCGCCAAGTCCGGTGCGGCTGTGGCGGCGGCAGGAGGAATCGATCGAACATCACGGCAGACGCAGACGTTCGGTATCTCACGCAGCTGCCAAACAAACCGTGAGGCGTGCGTGCAGACGCCACGTGTGGACTTGCTGCTGGACACCTCGCATGACTTCGTCGTTGTTGCGCGGCCGTACTTCACGTCAGCGGCACTGAAGGCTCTGCGGGATGAAATGGCTGTTGTGATTCAAAAGCTCTACCGCCAGTGGAAGGCCCGGCAGGTACGCCGGGAGTTAGAGGCGGAGGAGTCGGCACGGCAGCACCGGGCAGGGGCACGCCAGCGTCGCGAGGAGGCTTTGCACGCCGCTGTGGAGGATGCTGCCCAGCTGCGTCTCGACGACCCCCGCAGCGCTGCGGACTTTGAGCGGGTAAAGCAGGACATCATTGCCTGGCGCGTGGAGGAGGCGGCGCGGATCCAACGGGACGCGACGCTACCTGCCCAGGACGCCCGTGCCGCCCTGTTGGCCATCACAAGGAAGGAGTTGCAGTTGCTGCAGCAACTAGATCAGCGGCGGCGTGGGGTGGGAAGGACCCGCGAGGAGATGTTGTTCGTACGCAATCTAGATCGCATGGCGGCGCCAAAGCAGTGGGGAACGGTGTTCGTTTTTACTCCCGAGACGGAGCGGGCGGGGGAGTTGCGGGATTTGTATGAGCGGCTGGTGCAGACGAGCGGGTCTGCTAGATCCGGTATCGTGGGAGGCTCCTCAACGAGGATGATGGGTAGCGCAAAAGCAGATGCGATGTCGGGTTCGCACTCACAAGGTGCCTTTCCCCTCGGCTTCACGCCTCAGGGCAGCAGCGCCGCCGGTACACCGCAGAGTGGAAAGTCCGCTGCGACGCTGAACGCAAGCGGTACGCCAGCTTTTGCCGCGATATCCGGCGGGGATAGCCCCAGGTCCGTTACGGCGGCGCGACTCGACATTTTGCTGCGTGTGAAGTGGACGGTGCGGGAGTTTAACGCCACTTCTGCGCTGGCGCGCGAGTTGGGCGAGCTGATTGACCGTGAGGCTGATCTGCTACACCGCGGACGGAAGGATGCCTCCCTGTCTGGGCTGCGCAAGCGCATTCAGACGCTCTTTGCGCAGTTCACCGAGGATCCGGAGTACAACCCAGGCGTGAAGGATTTTGTGCAGACGGCGCGCGGGCGGGCACGCGTTAAGGCGATGGAGACCGAAAAGCGGTTGCCAAAGGCAAAAACGCAAAAGAGCCGAACTTAGAGGCTCCTCGCATGAACTGTTTCACAAACCCTCCTTACGCTGAGGCGCAGCGGGGGCAGCGCCCTACGGTGGCGGTTGTTGTGCTCGAGGTGTGCAAAGGCTTCACAACGTTTTTAACCCCACATGGGACGGCGTGTGATGGCTCGCGCTCTACGGTGCTGTGCTATGGGGAGACAGCGAGCGAGCAAAACAACGGCACCTCTAGCATGGGCTTCGTCACGATTGCTTCGCGGGGTGTGCAACGCGTAGGCTTTCTCTGTGGGGGTATACTGCTCTTCCGATCCCGCATTTACTTTTGTTTGTGCCTTCCACAGGTACGTTGCGGTCACCTGCAAAGCCAACGGAGAGATGCCAAATCAAACTCTTATGTACAGATGAAAGGTGCCGATGCCAGGCGCAATGTTTTGTTTTGTTTTGTTTTCTACTACATGTATGCTATGTATTGTTAATGTTCTTTCCATGCCGAGCTGCATGGGCGTGTATGGTATACATTTTTGTTCCCCCCCTCTTCCTCTGTATGTGGATTCTCCAAGGGCACAAGATTTAAAAGAAAGGCACATAAGAAGGAGAATTGAATCGAGGGATAAGGAATGGAGGTCACATCCACTGCGGTAATGTGCTATTTTGCAAAAAAAAAAATAGTAAGAGTAATAATATCGGCAGACAGTGCCGGTGCACTGTGGTGACGGCGAAGGACATGAGCGAAGGGTAGCCGTACTGCGTCGCTTATTTTTTCCCCTCCCTTTTAGGGGCTCTTTATGCATACGCTGCTTTGAGGTCGCCGCGTGTGTAGTTTGGCTGTGTGCGTTTGAGTTTATCACCCCTCGAAGTGTTTGTATGCACGCGCTGTTTTTCATTCTCGCTTCCTTGCCTTTGCCGAGGGGCGGGGGGGGGGGCACACTGATGTGCTGCACTGACTTGACCACGGCTGTTGCTTGTTCACGTTCACCCTCTTTTTCCATTTTTTTTCTGCTTTGCCATTTTTCTCTAGTCCCCGGCAGAATTTCTGTTTTCTGCCGGTTTTTGTTGTTTTTGCCTTTTTTTTATTTTTCCGCCGCAGCGGTGACCCCGCGTGCTTTCAGCAGGCTTCTCGTTCTCGCCTTCATCTTTCCGAAGCAGAAAAAATAACACACATTAAAAGAGGAGAGAATGCAGTTTGAAGGTCTTCGGGAGCTTTTGAAGAAGAAGAAGCTGTCTGCAAGTTCTGCGGTGGAACCACCCGCCGAGGGGACAGCGCAGCCTCCAGCTTCCGTAACTCCTTCAGTGGCGGGGCCTTTGCCGGGTTCAAAAACTGTAGTAAGCGCAACTGACCCGTACGCAGCAGCGTTGCAGAAAGTATCACAACTGCAAAATCAGCAACAGGAACGGTGCTTAATATCTTCAGCGTGCAACAGCGCACACGACAGCCGAAAGCGCACTCGAGAATCACCCGTCGTTGCGGACGATGATCAGGCGGACGGGGGTAGCAAAAGCAAAGTGGACCCAGCCGACGTTGCACCCTCTGTGACTCAAAGTGCAAGCACAGATGCGATCAACACCGGCCTTTCAACAAAGGCGCTCAAGACAGAAGGGGACATTCGCGCAGCGCAGCAGCACGGAGTTATTGCGTTGCGGACCTGTCGCACAAAGTTGGAGCACTTCTGGGCAGGCGCGCAATATGGCACTGATGCAACGCCAGTGGCGCCGGCTGGTGGGCATCCTGCAGTCTCACCTCTTCCGGTGTCAGTAGGGAAATACTTAATCACGCAGTTTGTGTCCGACAAGCGAGTGAGTATGGCGACCGGGGAGCCGGAGATGGCCCTGCTGGACCGGGAGTTTGAGTTGCTTTCCGCTTTACGTAGCGAGATGATGCCGGACGATGCGAGGCAGGCTGACGGGGCGACAGCGACAAGCGAGGAGGAATCAGAAGCTACGCAGGAAGCTTCAGCGGACCGTCAATGTGCCGTAGATGTAGAGCTGCTCAAGATAGGCGAGACGGTGCGCGTTCTCTGGTACCTCATTGCTCTCCGCTGGGAGTACAGCTTAGACCCTCATCAGTTTACCGTATCCAAGTGCGGAAGTCCCAGGGTAGCCACCGTACCCTTCGCATCCGGGCTCCCTCCCAATCAGCAGGGCTGGTCACCTTATGTGTATCTCGCCCTGCAAGGTGCCCTTCCACCTGACGTTCGGCTTCTTTCAGGACGCGAAGTGGCGCAGGAGGTTGATCAGTGGCGTTCCCGGACTCGTACTCGCCAGTTTGCGTTGGAGCTGCTCGCATACCTTCACAGCGACTACATGACGATGAAGTCTGCTCCGATGTCAGCCACTGCTGTCGCGACGCCGAAGGAGTGTATTGTTCCTTTCGATTTGCGGGACAGCTTACATGCCATGCTGGTGCAGCACCTCCAGCACGATCGCAACTACCTGGCGGTACGACAAGACTATGTGGACATGACAATGGGTACCGCAAATTGGAAGCTGGGGCTGTTTTCCGGTGGCGAGGTGCACATGCGGCGGTCCATGGAGCGGGTGGAGCGCAATCGCATCCACCACCTGCTGAACAACGAGCACGCGGCGCACCTGCTGCAGTCGGTGAGGGAAGTGACCTCCTTTGTAGAGCAGCAGCAGCCACAACTGATTGAACCTTTTTTTGTACCACGGCAGCGTTGATGGGGCTTTCAAATGCAACAGAAGGAAAAGAGCGCCATTTGTTTCTCCTCCATCAAGTCTATTTTCATGCTTCATTAGGCCGTGCCCGCGGGTGGTTTCGTCAGCTCCGCCGCCCTATCTACTTCGGCTCAAATATCACAGATACACAAAAATGAAGTCACCCATCCCGGGTCAAGGAAGCGAATGTGACGGTACCGCTTTCCGTTCTGACGATAGGGGATTTCCTTTTCATTGCTTCGTCTTCACGGACCCTCTCACGCTCCAAGTGGAGGTTCTGCAAAGATTCTAAATTACCTGCACTGCTCAACTGTAGGTGTGGCAGAAGCAAGTTTGCCCACCCAATGCCCTCTCGCGTACTTCTCTGCCCTTCGTTTTCCTCTTTTCTTTTTCTTTTCAATAGCTCTCTGTCACTTGCAATCCCGCAAACCAGCTGTCCAGACTCACACCGAACTGCGCGTAGATTGTGCTGCGTGTCGACGCACATTGCATCAACATACTTATAATTGCTTTTTTTTTTTCCCATTTCAAGTACTCCGCAGAACTGAAGTTGCGTTTGGTAATTAGCGTATATCTCAATAATTCCTGTTATAATAATCGATCCTACGTATTTGATCTTTTTTGTTGTTTTTTTTGTTTGCCTCCGTCACTCAACGTGGCCTTGCACTCGCACAGCTGTCGCCGTTGTTTGCGCTGACCGCTGCTCGACTTCTTTTTTTGTTCTCTTTTCCTCTTGGGCCCTCACCTTTCACTGGAACTAGCTCCATAGAGGCGTACTTGTTTCGTTTGTTTTAGTGTTGTTTCATTTTGTTTTCTGTTGACCTCTCAAATGCTGTTGGACAAAGACAAAGTGAGGCTGCACATCGACGTTAATGGCAACACAAGATATCAGTGTGGCCAAGCCATCACGGGATGTCTCAAGGTCGAAGTGCTTAAAGATGTTCAGGTGACCGCGATTCGTTTATTAGCGTGTGGCAAAGAAACGACATCCTTCACCGCGAAAAAGAGCGGCCACGGCAAGAAGGTATCAGAGGAGTCCTACATTCACTATCATCACCTCATCACTTTCTTTGGGTTCTCCAAAGAAAGCGGCCGCACTGGTGGGGCGTCGCTGGCAGCCGGTAGCTACGAGTACCCGTTTCAGTTTGTGATTCCTCCTAGCGCACCGCCGTCTTACCGCTGCTGCATACCTGCTGGCAAGGCTGAGATGGCCTACATTCTGCGTGCTACCGTTGATATCCCGCATGGCTTTAACGGAAGTAAACAGCTGTCGATTGTGGTGCTGCCGACAATTTCCCAGCTGCAGTACGAGCAGCTGCGCAATGCGAGCGAGACCTTTAACACCACCAAGTTGGCCTTGTCGATCGACCCCGGGTGCTGCGGTAAGTACAGAGACCCTGAAGCTGCCCTGGAAGCAACCATAGAGGCGCCCATGATCGCCCTGCTCGAGTCTAATTTGAACGGCGGCAACGCCAACAGCGAGGGGTACGCGTTGAACGGCCTTGCCGGCTCCCCGTCCAGCAGCTCATGCGTGCGGGTGCGTCTCACGTTGCGCAATTTGTGCCGCAAAGCACACATCCGCAATGTGCGTGTGGTGCTGTGCCAGCATCAACGGCTTATGGCTCAAGGAAATTCAGCTGACGGGGTGCAGACGATTGCCAAGGCGGATGTGGTGCTGCCGCATGGGGAGTTAATTCCACGCTCCGTAAGGACGTTTGATGTGGCGCTGCACCTGCCCGATGCGATACAGCATACAAGTGAGATGAGTCGAAGGTACCCGCTGCCGACGATGGAGACACTGTTCCTGCAGGTGTCGAACTTCATCACCGTCACCTTTCCCGGGCTAGAGGCGGAGACGGTGTTGACGTTCAGCGATGCGATGCCCATTGTCGCCGCGATCGACTCAACGAACTCGGTGCCGATGATCCCGTTTACTCACTGCCAGAATGTTATCTACCCTGAAGACAAGCTTGGCGCGGAGTGACGGTGGAGCTTGGATGCTGGCAAATGCGTGGTCTACCTGGAGTGTGACGGTAGGCGGCAGAAGGCGTGAATGGGTACGCTGCTGAGCCCATTACGCATACATTCTTGTACATAGCAGCAGGCTTACTTTTGGTAAACAGTTGCGTGAACGAAAAGGCGTTTTCCTTCCTTCTACCTTTTTATTTATTCATTGCTGTTTTCGTTGCTGATGTGGACAGAGGCTTAGTTTGCTTTTGTTTTCACGTGTTCTTGTTGCTCCGATCAACGGAACAGGTGCAGGCGATAAAAGTTATAACGCTTAGTCGTCTTTCACTCCTCTCTCTACATGTATATATATATATACATATGAGTAAGGTCTGCCGGTGTGCTCGCCTCTTTACGATAAATATATATATTTATTAGCTTATTTTTTTTTTTTGGAAGTGCAGAATGTATTTGTGGCATATATTTATATTTTCCGAATACTTCACGTTTTTGATTGCCCTAAACTTTCCTCTTTAGCTTTTCTTTTGTTCTCTTCTTGCGAGGGGAAAATGAGCTGCTTCATCCTGTTTCACCGCCTTTCTTATTATTGTGATCGTTGATATTATATTATCTTCACGGTTTTGGCGAAGTCGTTTAGGGAAGAGGTTGCTGTATTCTATAGTTGTTGTGAAGGAGCCCGTAGGATGTGGGTAGGTGTGGGCAGTACGCATGCGGCGCACTTGGAGGCATTGTATTTCCTTCTGTTACCCCTTTCTTTATTTTCGCTTACACACAGACCCACCTTTTTTTTTTGTCTCTTGCTTTCACTTTCTTTTGCTTCATTTGCGAGTTGCGATATTTTGAGGACTATGCTCCACAACGAAGGGTCTATGCTTTTTCATTTCGAGGCTTATTTATTTCTTACCCATCATTGTAACATCTGATGATTTCTTGCGTGGTGCAGTATCACTGAAGTATATTCAACTGCGCTGCGCTGTTGTGCTGAAAGTGCGCCAATTGACTTCAAGAACAAAAAAATCTTTTGCTTTTAATATTTGCGTATGCTCTTGAATGTCTAGTCAAAGCGCGACAGTGGAATCTGTTCTTGTGTGCACGTGTGTGTGCGCGCGTGTGTCAAGCTGAAGTAGATGAATTCATGCTTTCAGTTCTTATGACGCGAGTTGCCAAAAAAAAAAAAAGAGAAGCAGAAACCCCGAGCAACAACAACTTTGATCATATCGGGCCCTTTTAAAGCCACCTGCAGAACCCTGCACCACTTTCTTTGCCTGTAGGAATCAAATGGGCGCTTTGACGCATTTGTCTGCTATGACACAGGGAATTAGAACACTTTATCCTACAGGCTGCCAACGGTAATTCAACAAGATGACGCCGAAGCCCAAGGATGTGCGGAGCAATGGTTACTGAACTGAGAAGGATTTGCGCTGCTTGATTAGTATCTGCTTCTTCGTGAGTGCTGCCTTCTTTCAAAATGACCCATCACCCTCTTCTTTTTAATGTTCTGCTCTTTATCACTTCTATTTCATCCGTTGCATTCGCTTCTTTTGCGCCCCCTACAATATATTTGCCCCCCCCCCTCCCCTTCCCGCGCCGTCAAACGCACCTGGAATAAAAATGTGACTCAACATCCATCCCCTACAGCGCCATAAAAAAAAAAAAGACCCGCGCTGCATTGCAGGAGAACGCTGGCCCCTTCCCCACTCTCTCTACAAAACGACCGTTCTTATTTGTTTTTCTTTCATTGTTCTGGTGTGTGTGTGTGTGTGTGTGTGCAGGCACACTGCGCAGCATCACGTTTTCTTTTGCTTTTTATTACCTCGTCCACAGCGAATTACATGCAATTTGTTTTCCCTTCAGTCCATCGTTTTTTTTTCCTTTTCGGGAAAACCGAAGGGGTTCTCCTTTATTACCTTTTCTTTTTTTTTTGTTTTCGTTTCTGCTGTTTGTTTTTATTGTTGGTTGGCTTCCTACTTTCGCATATGCTTCTCCCGTTGTTGAATTTTCGCGCTTCGGTGGCAGTTGTGGCGTTTTCTTTTTGTTCTTGAAGCAAAGAAGATTCATCAAATTTGTTCCAATAATAAAAAAAAGTCACGATACCCATCATCCCTGTCTGAGCGACGCGATTTTCTTCTTGTTTTGTTGTTTCTGAATTGCTTTCTATAGCGCGCGAAGCTTGTTCTTTTTCTTTTGTAGGCTTTGCTCGTGCCTGCGATTATCGTAGTTTGTTTTGCTATCTTGAAGAGTGAAACATCTTTCAGCGCCTCTCTTCCCCCCTTTTTTTCATTTGAGGCAGTACACTTTTCCCTTTCTCACGCAAAAAACGGCAAAGGCATATGTATACGCATCTCCAGCGTTCCAATTAAAGGGTTTACTGTAGTTTTACTTCTCTGAAGGCGATATCTGTGTGAATATATATATATATATATAGGCACATTGACCTGTGGGCAGAGAGGAACACATTGAGCGAGGACAAAACACAATACACACGCATTTTGTTTTAAATATAATCTTTCATTCTACCATCTCTTTACGACTGCTATTTGTATTGGTTCTAGCTTGATTGCAATCGATTTACACACATATATCAATTTTTGTGACTCAGTCACCGATACGCCCCCCCCCCCCCCCCC
>LJSK01000074.1:74943-88386 GCA_001299535.1 Leptomonas seymouri
CCCCCCCCCTGCCCCCGCAAACCCCAACAACAACAAAACGCTTCACTTAATTAACTACTTATTCAAATGAAATACACGCGCTGCAGATGCCTGAAGAGCCATTAACGATAATAAAGCATCTGTACGCTACGCGCTACTCAACTATTGTTGAGAAAAGTGGCACTCCTTGATCAGCGAAAAGCACGTCCAAGAACGAAAGAAGTAGAAAACGAAGGAGACTTGCCAACAGTGAAGCTTCTCTTTTGTTTCCCTACACCTCTTTGTTTCTTCTCACCAGAGGCCAGCCAACTCGTTGCCTGAGCTCTGTTCCCTTTCTTTTCATTGTAATATTCGGCTTCGCGCAGCGCAGCAAGCAACAGAGACCTCCTCTCCCAAAACTCTCTGGGACGCTGATCCACGGTGAGAGGCGTACGAAAAAAAAAAATAACTTAACGTGAAGGAGTGAACATGTGTGCCTGTGTGCACCGTAGTCTTTTCCCCTTCTTTTCTTGGCTTGCCTGACGACCTCAGCTGCTCTCCCCAGCTTCTATAGCGCTCTGCCTGACAGGGTACTCTATCGTTCCGGAGGCGTACCACTGCAGGACAGCTTTATACTCGACACGAACGCGGAGGTGTTGACTCCGACAGTAGCAAGAACAGCTAAGGGAGAGCTGGGATACACAAGTGTAGTGGATTATACTGCATTGTGTCGACCTCTTCTGACAAATACCAAGAATAAGACCCCCTAACCAATTTACTGTGTATACAGCCACTGATAATTTATCACTCCGCAAGATCATTACTGCTACAGACTCGAACTCACCGACTGCTCATCAAACTGGCTTACCCGACAATCGTGCACTGCCGCAGCAGCACATTATCAACATCTGTTTCACAAACACAAAAATTTCTTTACCCTTATCTCTGCTCTCCGGCACGGTTCTTAGCTCCAACGCAGAAGTCCGCTTATCAGCAGAGAACGATACCGACATAGGTACATAGGGGTGATTTTCTTTCCCTAGAGTTGTCTTGCTTTCCGTGATCTCTGTTTATTCTATTTCTTTTTTTAGTTTCCACTTTTTTTTTTGGTTACTTTAAGTATCTTGTTTTCATTTTTTTTTTGTTTACACGCTGCCCTTTTCTGCTACACGGTGTTTCAATCGTCTGCCTGTGCGTCTGTGTATGAGAGAGAGGGAGAGAGCGAGACCCATAATCAACAACAAAAGCAACCCACAGAATTGAACAGAAAGTCACACTTGATTGTTGCAGTGCTGAGACACCCCCTCCACGCACACATATACGCTGCATGGTATCGAGGTCTGTGTGACGGGAAGCTGCTACTACTGTTATTGGCATTTATTCGCTGCTTGCCTTGTCTTTTCGCCTATTGACCTTCTTTTATTTTTTTTGCAGCTTCACTCCCCCACCTTTTTCGTTGGCTTTTCTTGTAACTTATTTTGGTTGTAACTCATTCAGATCAACAGCGAATAAAGAAAAGAAAGAGAAAAGGCTCTCCCAGGGGAGGAAAAGAAGAGAATTGGTGAAAGGAGCAAAGACAGTTGCCGAAGAAATCCCTTACTTTTTTTTTCCTCACGCTGTGTCTACTCTTCTGCTATCAGGTTGAAAAACTCCGTTTTTTCTTCTTCTCTTTATTCGGGATGATATATATATATATATATATATTTATTTATATCTATTTATTTAAGGATATTGGGTGCCCCGTTGTGCGTCTGTTGTGTTGCCATTTTTCCTTGGTGTTTTTTATTTCTCCCGCTCTAGGCGTTGCTCTGTTATTTATCTTCTGACTTTTTTTTTGCAGTTCTTCTTTCTTTTTGTTCCTTCCTTTGTTCGTTCTGTTTCCGTTATTAATTTTGCCCCCGTTTCACGAGAGTAAAGAACAGAAGTGAAAGGCGGCCTTCAAAAAAAAGAAAAATATTATAAGCTTGTGTTTATTCTTGTCTTCCACTGTTTTCTGGTATTACCCTGGGCCCACTCTTCCTAACTGTTTTTTTTTTCCCGTTGTTTTCACTCTTGTGTTCTACCATATCTGCTTCTGCATATCTGCGTGAGAGCTTCAGCTGACGAATTACTTCCGCGTCCGCAGATTGTTTTTTTTTTTGTTTGTTTTATTGATTCTCTGTGTAGTTCTTTTTTTGTAAGTTTTATTTGGTTTTGAGTCGGGGGTAACATAGCACTCTTTTTCTGTATTTTAACCTCAAAATCCTCTTGCTTTTTGCTTACGTTCACGCCTTGTTCCTATTTAATGTGCTCCGTGCCCTCTTTTTTTTTTTTTGTTACTGGTTATCTCTTGCATAGTCGAAAAAAAATCCCGATCTCTTTTACCAGACAACGTGCAATACTCGCGTGCAATCGAAGTTTTCTTTTCTTTCTTTTTTTGCTCTCTCGTGCATCACTGCGAGCTTCCTCACTTCCCTGAAGAATTGTACACGTTTTTGGTTCTCGCATTTCTAGTACTGACCCCCCTCCCCCTCCTCCGTTTTTTGCTTCGTTACGCCCACGCTTGAACGACCCGTGGCGGTCCTCAGAAAAGAAGAAAAGAAAAGCTACGGTTTATGCTGAGCAACGCTTAATCCTCTCTCTTTGTTCTCAGCTTTGCTTTTGTTTTGTGCTTTGTTCATCATTTTTCCGTCATTTGGAAATATCACTTTTATGAAGTTTCAGTGATTTATTTTCTTTGTTGTTTCTCCGTGGCCGAACTTTTCTCAAACTCTTTCGTTCTATCCAGCAGGAGCAATTTCTTCTTCATCTTTTTGTTTTTAGTGTTGTTTACTGCACGTCTCTCGGCGTTCTGCTTTTGCAGGAGCCCCTCGCTTCAATTTTCTTTCTTCCGTGTACGTCACACGATGACAAATTGCCGGATTTTTACTTACGGACGCATCAAAAAACAGAACACAATTATATTTACTTTGTTAGACATTTGACCTGGCTAACGTTGAAATTCGGCGAGCCAGCTGACGAGAGAAAACAGAACTTTTGTTTCCAAGTTGCGCTTTCGTTGTTTAGTGAGAAGAAGTTTTTGCCTTTGCATGTTTTTTTTTTGGGGTGACTGAAGTGTCTTATCAGGGACGGAAATTCTCGCTGTCTGTATAAACGTCGGACAGGGTCTAGGCTCTACAGACACTAGACAAAAAGGATATATAAATTTTTCATTAGCGAAAGTTTGTGGCGTTGCCGAGCGATTGCCGGCACCTCTACGGTGGCAACCTCTGGAACAGCTGAACAGAACCGAAAACCGGGAAAGGATAATACAGGAATTTTAAAGGAGTAAACAGTGGTCAGCCAAATTTGGAAGGCGTGAGGTTCTTTAGAGTCTTCGTAAGGTGATTCGCCTCTTTTACGTGTAGAACATTGGAGAGAAATAGGTTGCGTATGGGCTTTTGTTATTACCGATTTCTACTCTTTATAGGCCCTCCAATAATCGCTCTTACTGTTCTTCTTGGTGGACAAAGAAGGGCTCATAGCCTTCACGCTTATTAGAGTTTGCTTTGCACTTCTCCCCTCGATTGCGTGAAGCACACAACTTTTTTTTGTCTCTGCTCTTGCATTTTCCCCCTTTTCAGTTGACTTTCTTCTTCTAGCTGCGCGAATCGTTTTACCGCGTTCTTTTTCTTTTTTGCGCTGTGTTTTGTAATTCTTGCTTCACGATCTCATTACTCTTTCCCGTTAATAGACTTCGTTAACTACAGGCGTAAGCAGCGCTGTGAGCTTTGCTGTTGTTGCCGAGTTGTGCGACCACGATAGGGGAAAAGAAGGAAGCGTAAAAGTTAAGCGTGAGTTCTTGGCACGCATGGTATGAATCCGGTCATTTATTTGTGATCCTGCATCTGAACTCGAGCACGTGAACTCATTTTTTTTTTTTTCCTCCTCCATTATTTTTCTGTTTCAGCAGTCCACAGATTTCCTGGGGATACTTGTATATCCTCAATTAATTTAAGTATAAAACCTCTTTGAACGGAATTTCTTTCAGGCGGTTGCCATTTTTTTTTATTTTTGTCTGTTTGATCAGGATTTGCTGAGTTGCACCACAAAAATATTTACTGCACTGCAGCTGACATATCAAGAAATCAGCGGGCACGACGGTGAGGAGCTTCTGCTGCATCTTCTTGAATTTATGTGAAGCTGTTCATTCTTTTTCCCCTGCTATTCCACAATTTCCACTTCTCATTTTCGTTCTCCGTTAGTTCTCATATTTCGTTTATGTGTGCAGGTAGATTCTTTCTTTTTTTTTTTTGAAGGAAAACCCACTGAATATACATATACATATATATATATGTATATGTGTATATGAAGAACGGAAGAGGTCGCATTTTCTTTTTTCTACTTCTCCTATCTGTATGAGATTACCTTGTTCCCCTTATCCGTCGCCTTAGTAGTTCTATTTTCTTCACTGCTTCTTTTCTACTTCATTTCCCCAAAACATAATTGATACATTAGCTTGTGAGTTTTTTTTTAATTCCGTAAAGATTTCTTGTGCTCTCGACCTCGCTTGCTTGTCTTTCACAATACATTTCAAAAGGAACTGAAAGAGCGTTCTCGTGAAGACACCTACGGCGAAGGCACTGGCTGTTTGAGGGAGCTGCTGTTCTCCTCATTCTCTTTTTTTTCTTTTTTGAGCTGCTCTCAATGTGGTGGGTGCCCCCTGACCCTCTTTCTGCCTATTTCCGTTTATTCGATTCCGTCATCACTTCTCAGCTTGCCTTCTTGAACAGCAGAAGAAGAAATCACCCGAAACTCTCTGTAGGACTTTCATTTCTGTCCCCTTCGTTTTTTTTGTTTTTTTTCTTTTCTTTTTATTCTACAGCAAAAGCAGGCATCTCAACGGTCGTTGGCGTCGTCATTTTTCTTTTGATTGCGTTCTTCTGCTCCTTCGTTTCTTTTTTTTTTTTTCTTTCTTATACGGCTGCCCCCCTTTTTTCTTTTTTTGTATTTTTAAAGCTGAAAAAGGTAAAAAGACCCTACTTGAGTCACCACCTTTTTCTTCGTTTTTTTTTTTTTAAAGAATCAAAAATCAAAGGAGCATCGGACGGAACACGATCTCGGCTATACTTGTCTTCTTTTCTTTTCTTTCTTTCCACCTCCACCATATCCTTTTCGAACTGTGCTCTGTATTTTTACCGCTTTGCGCTTCTTCCTTGGCTTGTTTTTTGATTTTGTGTTTTCCCTCCAAATTCTGTTTCTCACGCCAAAAAGCAAATAAACAACTCACAACGTAAACGAATACGAGGACAGTCGGAGCTCGACATCAATAATAATAATATATAT
Source organism: Leptomonas seymouri (assembly GCA_001299535.1). Lineage (NCBI taxonomy): Eukaryota > Euglenozoa > Kinetoplastea > Trypanosomatida > Trypanosomatidae > Leptomonas > Leptomonas seymouri. The sequence goes on from LJSK01000074.1 coordinate 80,206, forward strand.
ATATACATTTATACATACATTTATTCATTTTCTGGCGTTCAAGTGGTGTATATTCGAGTCTACCTCGACATTGGTATTTGGTGAGTTGAGGTAACTGCAGTTGCACAAGTGTCTCTTCCATTTTTTTTTTAATTGCTCGGCTTTGCGTACTGTGAAGGCAATTGCCTTCTTCTACGCATTCTTCGTTGAGCCTCCCTTTTCGGGATTCTCGTTGTTCTTCGTGAGATTGTGGGCTCAGCTTGGGGGTTGACGAGAGGGAGAAGGCACCCAAGACCACTATGTCCGCTGTGTATCTGCAACCGTCTCCTCACCAGAGCGAGGCATCTGTGAATTCTCCACACTCCTCTCCAAACAGACCGGTCACCACGCGAGAAAAGGAGTGTACAGCCAGCGGGACCCCAACCGATGCTTCCTTGCGACCGCTTTGTGCGTCCCACCACGATGAATTTCCAAGTAAAGGCGCCGACAACTCTAGCACCAGCGTGTGCAAAAGCTTAAACAGTGGCCACGGCGGCGCCAGCAGCTTCACGAACCGCAGTTCACTGAGTGGCCTGAGCAATAGCTCCGGGTACTACCATCCGTTCTGTCCTCCGTGCAAACAGATGTTGAAAACGTACGAGCGCACGCGTGATGGCGACTCTTCTTCTATGCCGTCTCCATCGATCGACGGAAGCCCACGCGATTCACAGTTGTTCACGTCCCGCGCGACGGCGGGAGCGGCGCGCGTCGTGCCGAACCCACACACCTCATCTCCTGTGTCGGTGGTGCGTGTGGCAGCGTGGCCGCTGTGCTGGCTGATGGGCGGCGAAGGAGCCCTTCCTGGATTTGTTGACAAGGCAGCAAACGGTGGTGACCCGGCAACAAGGCTGTATTCTTCGTTCTCTGCCGATACTCTGCACGACTGCGCTTCCCCTCTGGACTTCCCAGTGGCGACGAGGACAGAGGGGACTAATGGCGACGAGGTATCGGATGCACGTCCTACATGTTTTGAAAATTTTGTAGCGTCCTCCTCTACGGCGCAGAGTGGTCTTGTGAAGAGCCAGGCGAGGGCGGCTGTCGTACTCACTACCTCCTCCGTGGGGATACCGGGTAGTGCTGCTGCTATCCACCACGCAAAGACGCCGCCACCAGGCGTGCACGCACGCTCCGAAGAGGAGACTGAGACGGCGCAGTGCGACGCGGTGCGTGCATTGGCCGGCGTCTCGCTGCCCTTTCCTGCACACGTTTCGCAGAGAGCCGTCGCTCACACGGCATCCGGGAGATCAGCGGCAGCGGCTCTGGCGCACAGTGAGGGCAAGGATCACCTGAAACCGGTGTGCTCTACCAAGCGCGATACCAAGAATTACAAGCGCGGTTCGTTGAATTCGAAGGGTTCGCAGCCATCGTCGGGGCGCCGGCCAAGCTGCTCGTCCCTGGCAACCGCAGCGCTTTTCCCACCGTCGTCCATCCCGCCTATAACTCTCTCGCCGAAGGTCGTGATTGACCACTTTCATGATGCCTACCGCAGCACGAGCGCCAACACCAGCACCGCCGCGGCTCACGAGAGTGCCTGCACGAGCTACCCGCCTAGCGCGTTGAACGTGCATTCGGACGGCGCCCACACTCAGCCCATAGGCTTGTCGGAGGCTTTCGAGAAGAAAGAAGAGAAAGGGGAAGCGACGACGGTGATGCGGAGCCAGCAACACAGTAACAGTGACGACAACATCGGCAGCGACGAGGACGGCCCTCCGCTGCTAGCGCGCACGCGGTTCAACACCTCGGAAGCGCCCGTTGAGGGAGAAGGAGGGGAGGAATATGGCATGGCCAAAAATGAAGTTGTTGCCTTTGCGCCACTTGAGATGACGCCACCAGTCATTGAGTGTGAAGAAGGGCTTGGCGAAGCTTGGGGTACCCCCATCGCGGCCCCCACAGTGCTTGAGACGGCTGAGACAACGCAAGCAAGAAGCCCGCCTGATGCCGCCGTTGTCGACGGCTGTGACTCTCCAGAGGCGGCCGTCACCCTCTTCTTGGTGACTGAGGTGCTGTCGGAGCCCGCCACTGGATCAGCTGATCACATGCAAGGCACAATCTCAACTTCTCTGATTGAGATGGCAGAGGTGTGTGACTGCTGCCGCGGTGACCTTGAGGATGCCGCTAATGGTATAGGCTTCGCTGCCGCTCCACCGGATGGGCCCTCGACGCCTGCGTTGTCTCCGCCAGACAAACCAGAAGACGAAGGAGACAGCCGACCGCTCCCCACCTCCCCACCCTTGCCGGCCTTTGCTCCGCCCAACACGCCGTCGCTCATCTCAACTCCACTTTCGATCTCACCGCCTGAGATGAACAACAGCACCAGCGGCAATGATGGTGGATCTAGGCCGAACAGCTTCCCCCGCCGACCACCACGGGCCCTCTTCTCTACCTTATCGACCCCGCCGCAGCCATCGCTGCTGGACTCCGACTTCAACACACCGGCAGATGTTTGTATCATCACGAAAAAATGCACTTCGATGGCGTCCATTGTGCTTGTGAACGGTGCTGCTCCGTATACCTCCGTATTGGCACACACATGCGCTGACAGTGAGAGGAACAATGCAGCTGAAGTGCCCTTCGAGGCACTCCCCAACACCGATAAGGCGGAGAAGGCTGACAGCAAGGCGTGCCGCTCGTCGCAGCCCGCCTCGCTGCCGGAGTCGCAGGGGAAGGATGGCTTGGCTCAGCGGGTGCAGCAGCACGTGTCGCAGCGGATTGCGCAGAGCTACGCGCAGAGCTGCTCCCACTACTTGCACTATCACTCTAAGCCCGGCTCCATCACCCATTGTTTTACGGGCCGGGAATCCTATCCGCACCGGAGATCCCCCGAACACTACGTCTGGGATGACTTGGATCCCGAGGATGGGGAAGCGGCGACTGAGGGGGTACAGCGTCCTGTATCGGACGTCGAGCTTGTGACGACGTCCTTGATAGATTGTGAGGGTGCGATGGGGATTGCGATGCGGCCTGCCCCACAGTCTAGCGTGTCAAGTACGCATTCGTTTCATCAGCAGCCACAGCGGCATCACTTTTCGTGCGGCGCGCGGCACCAGAAGTCTAGCTAAACGTGTGAACGTGCGCGTAGCATGGGTAAGCAGGCAGCATGCCATGTGCCCCGGCATTTATCTTTTCTTACTGGGAAGTGAAGGTTTCTCCAATGACGAAGTTGCGGCTTGTGCTTCCCGCTGTCAGTCTTTTGCGCTTGATGCTGTATTTTCTTCTTTACTGTGCGTGTGCTACGTATACCACATAGCAGGGCTTTGTGCATTGTTTTATTTTCATTTTTGAAGAAGTTTTGCAAGTCATACAAAACACGTGCGCGCACGTACACCTCAAAATCAGTATCATCCTTTGCTGACTTGCTGAGTTTTCGTTCGAAACTCAACTCTTTTACTCATCGTTACTTTTTATACACCTTCTGAATTTTTTTTTCGTTTGCCTCTGCTGCGTTGCTCTCCGTTCCATGCAGACACTCGTTATGCTTTAAAGCCGTTGCTTTCCCTCGATGGACCCTCGATTGCTGGTGCCCCGCTTCAATGTATTTTAAGAGTAAAATAAAAATAAAGAGCGACGGGGCTACAAAGGCGGCATTCTTGGCAGCATCGAAGTAGCGTGAGGGCGCAGATGGAATGAATCGAGTTGACATGCTTCACTTTTCCGTTTGACAGGGCAGCGCGGATGCGTCTCGGAGGGCACGAGCAGAGGAAAAAAGGCGATAAGAACAATCTATAACAGAGTACCCAAAAGATATTGACTTCATTATATATAAAAAAAGAAGTAGTCAGCAACTCAGCAATTTCAGAAGATCAAAAGCAGCAACAAAAATGAAGTAAATGGATTTTTCGGTGCTAAAAATGGTATAAGCATCAAGGAAAATATATTGAAGCACGGGCGCGCACTTACTGAATGCACTGTGAGCGTTCGAAATTGCATTGCCTTGGCGCGATTCGTGCGTTGTTTCAAGTTGGCAGCACCTTTTCTGTTCTCTCCGATTGGAAAAAGAAGGACGTAGGGGGTTGGCTGCTGCGTGCAGGCAGAAGAACGCGGGTGATGAAATCAAAATTCGTGTTTTGCAATCCCTGCAACCATTCGTGCCACGTTTACGCGGAAGTCTTCTTTTTTCTTGCCTTAGACCACGGAGCAGCGTGAATATGTGTCTGTACTACACCCTTTCATTTCTACGCTCTCTCGTTCTCTTTGTATCTCCCTGTCCCTTTTCTTTTGGGTCACTTCGTAGTAATGCGATGCACTGCTAGCATGCCTCTCATTATCATGTTGAGAATTCTCTCCACACCTTCAGAAGAAAAGAAAACACAAACGAATAAGCAGAGGAGAGTAGAGGGGGGTACAGCCGCTGCCTTCCTTCTCTCTCTGCTTAGGCTTTCTTGCCTTTGAATGCTATCGGAAGACACAAATTTTGGAAGGCGATGTCTTTTGCTCGCTGCGCAGTGCTGCTCTCTGCCGGCATAGCGGTGGGTGCTGGCTCGGCTCCGTACCTGTGCAACACAGCGCCGGACCCACTGCCCCCATCGCAGAGGCTGCCAGTCTTAAAGGACCCCCTTGACAAAAGAAAGCCGAATGGAGTGCATGCTTTGCAGCACGAGAAATTCTTATCGACCTCAGCGTCCACAGATACTGCGACGGAGCATGCGCACTTTGCAGGAGCAGACATCTGTGTCGTTGCATCAACGATAGGGAACCTCTCTCGCTTATGGGGCGTGGCAGTTGGGGGGGCAGCGCAGGTGGGTGCTGCCGTTATGGGTGGTGCGCGCCGCACTGCGGTCGCTTCTTCACAGGAGAGGACGACAACGCCCGCATCGGGGAAGTCCACCGTCGCCGAGCCCGCTGCGGATACCAAACCGCTTCGCAACGCACCGCGCAAGCTCAAAGAGCGCTTTCTCCACTACGCCCAGCGCAATCCCAAGTCAGGCGAGTTTGTACTCACGCTGGAGGGTTTCGTGCGTTGTATGCTGCTGCTTCCCGAGACGGTAGCGGAGGAGGAGGAGCCTGCACATGCACCATTCCTCGAAGCGGGCCACGATATGGTGATGAGCGCTGAGTCGCGGCGAGTCTCTCAGCCTTCGTCGTGGCTGCAGCGTTTTCCCCCCGCGGTGCAGCGCCGCTTCATTCATTTCTTCCACTGCGTCGACCTCGACGGCACGAAGGAGATTGATTACGCCGAGTTTGTGGTTCTCTTTACCTTTCTCTCTACGCGGCGGCAGACGTTGGAGCGTGCCTTTCGCGTCTTCGACCTCGACGACAGCGGACGCCTCAGCGAACGCGAGTTTTGTCGGCTGCTAAATACCGTCATGGCTGATCCAGCCGTGCAGGTGAGGTACGCACCGTTGGAAAGCAGAGGTGAAGGCAAGGGAGGCGAGGGGCGAGGAGAGGGTTCGTCTGGGTCCATTGCAAGCCGTGCGAGTGAGTTGCGAAGTAGTGAACGGCAGCGGCAGAAGCACAAGAATGATTTGAAATTTGAAATTTCATCGGACGTAATACGACCCTTGCTGTTTGGGCCACTACCGCGGCATGTTGGTGCACCGCCCGGGTCTACCCACTGCAACGACTTCTCCGCGCCACCAGCCTGGCGTACATGGACTCTGCGAGGATCACAAGGCGGCTCCACGGCTTCCGCAGAGGATGGCGGGTGGAGGGAGGAGAGCCTAGCGTCTCGAAACCAGATGACTCCTGCGGCCTCTTCTTCTGCCGCCGATGCGCCCGTTGACGTTTCCGCGTCCGCTTCGTGGTGGAGGGGTGCTGCCCGAAAAGTAATGCAGTCGTGGCCGCAGCCGTGGCGCAACGAGCCAGCGCAGTTGTCTTCTTCGGCTGCATCGTCGCTTGGCTTCGCATTGCCGTCATGGCTGTCAGAGCTGCAGCAGATGGCAGAGTTGGACACGCTGCTCGAGACTGTCTCGTACCCATCTTTTCTCTACCGCATGGACTATCTTCGCTGGGAGCTGCGGGCGATTGAGTTTGGGCTTTGTGATCCTTCCAACAACGGATTCATTTCGGTGGAGGACTTTCGCACGTTGCTACGGCGCGACTGCAGGGCGGTATTGGATGGCACGAAGCCCATAACAATGCATGAAACCGCCGCAACGGCCGGCAAGAATACTACTGCCGCAGCACAGCCCGCCGGCACCGCCCTGCGCCCCGCATCGGTGACATGGCAAGAGTATCAGAAGCTCTTCGACGTCATCAAAGAATCGAATGTGATTCTGCAGGCGCTGAAGCTCATGTTGGACTCCCTCCCGCCCGTGCCGGAGGATGTGCTGAGTGGCGGTGCGATCCCAGACGATGAACTGCGGCAGGCAACATTGGCAGTGCAGGCTGTGGTACAGCAGACAGTGCTGCGGTACAACAATAGCACCAGAAAGAAAGAGGCGCATTACAAAGTGGTCCAAGGGCTCAACAAGGATACAAATAGTGGCGATACCAAGCCGGTCGGGGATGCTGCTGTTGATGATGGCACCGCGGCCGCAGTGTCTGATGAAGCGGCAGCACAGGGGCGCTACAACGAGGAGAGGTTTGGCCTCTCGGCAAACCGCGCGGGGTCTCCGGAGGAAAAACAGAAGCGGGCGCGTAGACTGCAGGCCACCCTGGTCCGTCCCACGGCGCTCACCTGGAAACAGTTTGGCCAAGCGCTCACTGCCATCGACACAGTTCCGCGGCTTTCGGTAAGGGAGGAGGCTCTGCTTCGAGCCTTGATCAACGAGGGCGCCTCAGACTCGCTCACGCCATCAGAGTTTGCACGCCTGTGCACTATGAAGGAGACATTCTTTGCAGACCACCTGCCCCGCTTCGACAAGCCGCAGCGAAACCCTGTGCAACAGTTTTTCTTCTGCATGCAGCAGCTTGATTAGAAGACGGATTGTTTTTTTCTTGTTTTGCCGGTGAGCGGATGTTCCTCGGCAGCTTGCTGGATTTTGGGGGGCCTCTGTGACCGCACCCCTATTTTTTCTGTTTGAGGGCCCATGGAAATGGCGCGCGCAAAAAGCATTATGAAGTGAAGGAATCAGTTCGCATGTGAGAGTTGCCTCCCCCCTTTTTTGGTTTCCCTACATCGCAGCACATCGACGGTGTTGTATAGCGGCCCTGCTGTACTCACACTCGCTTCGTTGAGGTACTCGCCGGCTGCTTTGTCGGCCTACTGCAAGTGAGCCCATTTCACTCAATGACCCTTTCTTTTACTGTCCTCTGTCTTCTTGCCTTAGCGTTGCTGATTCCTCAACTCTTCTTCAACAACTGCGTTTCATTATTTCATTTTATGCTGTGCCTGTTTTCTGGAAAAAAAAAAAGCAACATGAAGGCGAGCGCTTGACCCATAGCATCGCTGCGTCGAAGGTAAACAGATAAAGAAAAACAAAAAAGTAAGTCGAAGGAAAATAGGCATCATGACGTCGGTCTCCCCAGTCACTGCAGGGGTAACGAAGTTCTCTGCTGAGGCCAGCAGCACGGAGCTCCTTCAGCAACACATGGAAAGCAGCTTTCAAGTTGCTGCCAACTCCGTCGTTGCACTATTTGACCTTATCGTCCGACAACTTCCTCTTCCGGTTACCTGCGGGTTGCTCATTCTCCTGCCGTTTCTCGCGGGCATTCTTCGCACTCTCAGACCCTTTGCGGAGAGTTGGTGTGTCGCTTACGTCTTCGGCGGTGGCACCGTCGGTGGCCTCACGTACATTTATCGCAACATCGAGGTTCGCCTGCCACCTTTTCGTCACGTTAAGTTGCCGAATCACAACATATTTTTGCAAAATGCTGTGCTCGTCTACGTGAACGATCACCTCTGGCGTAATCCCCGATTACTGTCTCGCCTGCGACACCGCGGTGAGTCGATAGGATTAATCGACCCCTACCGCAGCTGGCGATTTTATGTAGATTCCTCTTCACCGTTTCAAGCCGGCGCACCCATAATAGGCACCTCCACTGACGAAACGCCCCTGAAACCAACTGAGCTGGACCGACTAAGAGTGGTGCGGGTGCCGATGGACGCGTGGTCGCCAGCCATAGTAGACGACATCGAGGTGCGCTATGAGGAGGGCCTGTACAGCCTTGCTGACTACAGTAAGCCGTGGCTACGGAGCATACTGAAGCTTCGCTGTCGAGCCACGCCAGGCGCAGCAGCCCGCCTTGACCGTTTTGTGAAGCGTGCGCTGGAGATGTTTGCGG